>JAXBDA010003951.1:0-31514 GCA_036023075.1 Gaultheria prostrata | reverse complement strand
ACAAGAATGAGGTTAGTCCTATTCTTTTATTTGTCCTTTTTTTTTCTTTTCAATAACCTTAGTTTTTCTCTTTTCTTTTTATGAAGTGGGATTAATACTCTAACTTTGTTTTCCCTCTTCAGATAAAAAATGCAATTGAAAAGAATTGGTGGAAGTAGCAGCAGTACTATTTTTGGTTCAACTGGATGCAGTAGTTGTACATAAAGCAAAATGCACTTGAAAAGAATTGGTGGAAGTAGCATCAGTGCTTCTATTTTTGGTTTAACTGGAAGTAGCAGTTGTTAAAAGCAAAATGCAAATGTAATCTGTAAATGTTGATGTTTAGTTATCAAGTTTTTTTGCTTTGGAGCAGTGAACCATTTTGTATGCTCCAGTAGTTCAACGATTTTGGAAGGCAATGAAGTGTTGAATGTAAAATGTAAAATGCAAAATGCAGTTGAATAGAATTAGTGCTTTTATTTATTCTTCTTTTTGGTTTATTCTTCTTTTGGTCTCATATTTTAATTGTTAAAAACATCTCTTAAATGTCATTTCAAGGGTAAAAATGGAATTTTACCAACTTTGCTTTGTTGACTTTTCAAATTGGCCCTTAATTTTGGGACATCCAAAAAAGGAAAGTGAGCCAAACATTTTGGGACGGAGGGAGTACTTATTTAAAAATATTGTTTTGAATTTTTCCTTATTTTGATTTTAGTAATTTTGTAAGGAAGACTTTGCAGTTTTAGAAAAATAAGACTTCTAGAGTATTTCGTTTCCTAGTTTAGTTTATTTAGATTTCTTTTAACTCCTGTTAGGTCAAAAAGAAATTTAAGTAGTTTCTTAATTTTACTATTTTCTTTTTCTTTATTTCCTAATATATGTAGAATTTCTTCAAATATAAATTTTGTTGTAAGGCGGCAATTTGGTTGTTTAGCATTAACGGTAACATTAGGACTCTCGATAGATTTCGGATACATCGTCGGCCGCTGTTACTACCAGAGCCAGAGGGTTACTAGAGACGCGTACAAATTCCTATCCCACATCGATTTCTCTGAGTTCCAGGCTCTTCGCCGCCGGCCGACGCCAACAACCACTCAACCTATGGTACTCTCTCTCTCTCTCTCTCTCTCTCTCTCTCGTCCGTTGATCTTCCTCCCTCACTACGTCTACCAGAAACCCTCCAATTTTTCCTAAATCGCCTTCTGCTAAAAGTCGTCATTATTTGATTCCGAGTATTATTATCGGCTTTCTTTGTGATGTTTTGATCTAGGGTTTTGAAAAAGAAATAGATAAGGCTGGTGAACAAGAATTGGAGGACTTCTCCAATCGTATAATGACGAGGTCACCGTCCAAACAGACATTAGGGTTTCCAGAAAGTGATCGACAACTGCAGGAGCAGCAGCGGCGACTATCGCGGCCCACACCTGAAGTTTCGCAGAATCTGATAGAAAAAACAGTGGGGCTGTCCTTAACTGGTGATAGCCTACGCAAGCTTCCCGAAAAGAGGAGACGTTTTACACCATTTACAGAATGGGAAGAGTATTACTACAAGATGATTGACGAGAACGAGGTAACTAACTGATAAATCCCGTCATGTACACTTGTAATATTTTGTATGCGTATGGTGTTGTGCCCAAGAAACGCACACAATTACAGAGACAAAAGATGTTTACAAAAATTTCCTACTCCACGGGCAGTAGATTTCTCTATTCATGGAGAAGATCTACAATCACTCCAATACCTGACACCAGTGCATAACCCACACCAAAACACCCTGATTTTCGGGTACAAACTTTTGGAAACTGCAAGATTACTTACTTAGGAGGAGGGAGAGTCTGCCATTGGTCAGGATTGGTGGAGGTTGGGAGTTTGGAACTCCTCCTTAAATCCTCCAAGCCACACAGTCAACATATGGAACTCTGCCTTGATATTTGAATATTTCCTAATTGTAATCTGTATCTGTGAATAAACTGTGTGTGTGTGACACACACAGGTATGTAGCATATATGTAATGTTAAAACTTCACACGTGCAGGGGTTTGATCTTGGTGATCTTCCCAGTAATCTGGATGCTATTGGTGTGATTTTACCACTTCGGGATTTGGATGACAGTCTCCCCCTGTTAGAAAAAGCTTCCCAGTCTGCTATTGCTTTGTTCAACAAGGAAAGCGTATGTGTTTTTTTTTTTTTTGTTTGGTTTCATTGTATTCTTCCTTGCTAACTTCTCTTTGCTGATCTTTGGGTGGTATTGTTTTTGTTAGATTGTAGAAAAAAAAGTACATGTTTGTGGAAGTTATCCGGGCAAACGCTCAGCTTGTTTCTGGCTTCTTTTTCTACATTACCTTTGCTGCCAAGGATGAAGATGTCGGTTCTCTTAAGAATTTCCAGGCTCTTGTGTATTCAAGATTTAACGAAGTTTTCGTCGAGTTTTGCAGGCTTGAACCACCGACGAAAGGTGCTTATTTGTTTTCCTTTCTCTATTTCTTTTTTTAAATGTTTGACAGGTGAAATAATTATGTTTTGCAGAAATAGTACGATAAACTTACGTGCAGTTCATGTAATTTGCTTTTGAATAGTGTCTCTGACTCTCAAGAAACACAATAAGCGTTATTTAATGTTTTGTTAAAAGATATGGACCATAAAGATGTCAGGCATGTTACACCAACTTATTACTCATGAGTTTCTTAATTATCTTGATTTTTGAGCCGTTGATTCCCGTCGTTGCTTTGGGTCGTATTTAACACAAAAAAGGTATGAAATATCTTGGGTGATCGACAAGGTATCTTTGAAACGGATGATACACCGGAGTACATTATTAATCTTCAGGAGGATTGGATATGTTTAGTTGTTTTATTGGAAGAAGGTTGTCCAACATAGCAAGGGAGTCTACAACTAAGGAGGATATGCTCGATGAAAGGTCAAAAGAGTATTGATGAGTTGAGCAAGTAGGGTGAATCTTCAAAGGAATGGCTAAGGTTAAATTTTTTTCCTTTTTGCAAGCATGCGGTGCAACATTTAAGTTATTGAATGAGCGCTCTCAAGATTTGTACACCGTTGAAGAAATGAATGAGAAGGTATGATGATGAAGGTTGGAGAAGGAAGGAATTGAGGTGTATGATTAAAGGGGAAGAAGACTGGTAGGAGGATTAGGGAAAGGGATGTTGATCTTGTTGAGAGATCGGGGGGTTGGTGTTAGCACAAATCTCTGAAAATGTCGGTTACAAAAAGAGGGACAAAGATTTAACACAAGCTGGAGACCTAGAGGAGCAGTAAGATTATGACAAATTTTCGGGTGCATTGGGTTGGGACTGAATCCGAGATGCATCTCCCCTTGCACGAAGCAGGAGAAGGCGCAGAAGTGTAGGAGCAGCTGCTGGGAAAAGTAGAAGATCCTACAGTGAGGAGTGCCGAGAGGACCCTACATAGTAAATACCTATTATTTATATTTTTAAGGTGGGCATGTATGGGAAATATATTAGAAAGGAGACTTTTCACTTATTTTCTTTTTATAGGAAATGTGGCCCAACCTCAGTACATGGTCCAAATTCGTAATCAATGGATAGGTAAACTCCACCCAACATAGTAGGCCTATCTGTCGCCTAATTTAAGGAAGGAGCTTAAGCAGATTCATCACTTTTTTTTTTTTTATAATAAAGATGCCCATGGAGCCCAAGAACAAACCCATTGCTTCTATTTATTTAACCCTACTCTTCGTCGTCTGATCAGTTGCAGCTGCCGTTACTCTGATCTTCCGAGGATCTTCTACTGCAGCTGCTGCTGTCTTCTTTTTTGACAGAGCTAACGACTAACCATACGCTCTGAGCTTGATTACGATCACACTTTTGTATAGTTGGGCCTGAGCTCCAATCACAGATCTCATTCTGGAGCGCAAATTCGCACTTCTATATTGGGAATCCGCCGATTCCTGCAAGGATCTCCGCACAACAGATATAGTTACGTTAATGATGAGTTTGGAGTTTCGAGTTGATTTTTAGCTTGGTTGTGGTTACAAGTAGAATAAAGATGTACTTCGAATTTCAGCTGGGCAACAGCAATGGCTGACTACGTTTTGTTTTGAGAATTATATTTGTTATGACATGGATTTTGATTAGATAGACATTTACTTGAAGAGATTCAAGAAGGGAAAGTTATACCAAAAAATTGGATATTTTTGTTCTCTAGCGTCTTGTAGCAATGAAATAAGCCAAGAATTAAAAAAGAACTATACTCCTTGCAAGAAACTTTATAATCCCAATTTTTTCTTTTCGAGGATTATAGGTATCCAAGCTGGATATCAATCTCTGTTCAATCTATCCTTGCTTCCTAGCTGTAAACACTACACTTGGGTAGCTGGACCTCACTATGCTAGCTCGATAGGTCATGTTATTTTCTTCCTGTTCCTTACCATTCTTACCGATTTTTGTCTTTTATTTGGTAGGGTCTGCTGTTGAAGGAGGTCGATCAAAGGCAAAGCTGAAAGCTGATAGCAAGTATGTTGTGTTGGGTTTTTGTGTTTTTGAGAATGTGTTGAGTTGATTGGGTTTTTTTGTCCCTCCATACTGTGATCTCCATATGCATTTTTTTTTTGTTTCTTTCCCATTTGGTGATTGAGTAAGATTGATTGGTTACTGAACTTTGTTATTAGGGTGTCTGCGAGGAAGAGGGGAACTGGAACTGAGGGAGCCTGCAAAATGCCGGCAATTAAGGTGTCGCCAAAAGAGGACCCTGACAAGCCTAAGAGGCCTCCCCCCACCGTTTTCTTTTTCATGTATAATCTCTGTCTCTCTCTAGTCAAAATTATTGTTGATAATTGATCTTATTTAGGCCTTGCTTAAACAGAACAAATATGTACTCTACATGTATCAGGGAGACATTCGAAAAGCCCTACAAAGAGAAGTATCCAGAGGCGTCTTATGATGATGTAAGTGTTTCCTAATTCCTCATTCATGCGACATTGATATTCTCCTTTAACTTGGATTTGTGTATCCCTGGCCTTCAATAATATAATTACAATCGATGCTGTGCAGGTTGCCAGAGCTTGTAGAATAAAATGGATATCCATGTCTGCTACAGTGAGTAGTTAATACAAAGGAAAATAAGTTCAAGTATTCCCTGCTGTTCTAAGTGCTCCAAAATTAATGATTTACCTAATAGTGGTTTTTCTGATGTTTCAAAACATTAGGAGAAAGCCCCGTATGTAGAAGAAGCAAAGGGAAAGATGGATAAATACTACAAGAACCTTAAGGCTTACGATAAGAGAATGGTATCATTCTTTTGCGATGCTGTTTGTTTTAGTATATTACTTATCGTTTCATCCTGTGCTTTCTCTTGTTGGTTATTTTGATTATTTGGAAAAAGCATTGTTGCATGATGGCTTCATTTTCCTTGTAGGCTGAGGGTCCGGTCGAGGAAGGAGATTCTGACAATTTGAGGTATGACATTGCTAAAGTGGCTTTATTGCGAATTTCAATTAGTTTACACTTGTAAAAATTTAATTCGCTCCTATTTAGACATTACGAACGTTGATTGTGAATTTTTTTTTAATTTCTTTTTTCCAGGGAGAATTAGAGGACGAGGAGGTGAAATGGAGTGGATATATGTGGTGAATATTGGGACAAGTAGGTTGTTTTGCTTTTTCTTTTTCGGCTCAAAATCTGGACTTTCTCCGTTGGTGCAAATAGGAGTGTAGCCCATCGTGGTTCTACAGTGCACCAGTTTTTTCTTTCAGCTCCACTTGGTTGTTTGAACAAAGTGGAAAGTTTCTGTGAAATGCTGTAAGTACGACACTATAACAAAGGATGCATACAACTTAAAAAGTAATTGCATGTGCCAACAAAAAGCTGGGTGAATAATATTACCGATCTGGTTTGCAACTTCATTTTGTTACTGAGAAGGAACGGACACATATTATATGTCATGCTTAACAATTACTATTCCTTTTTTTGTGGTATAAGAAATGAAATTATGGTCGAGTCTGCTAATCTCATTCTTACAAGTAGCCATTGTCCTTAAAGTGTGGGTCACTTCGAGATCTATTACTTGCTTCATTTCAGTTTAGCGAAACCGTTCAAATTCCACATTTCTTCTTTTTGTAGAAAACTTCAACTCTTGCCTCCACCGTTCTGTTGTGAGTTTTTGTTACAGAGAACTCCACCGTTCTGTTGTGAGTTTCTGTTGCGAAAACCCCACCGTTCTTTTGCTAAAGAACGGTACCTCCTTATCCCTTATCTTTGCCATCCCCATGGTTGCACGAGCAAACACAATTCCTTCCGCAAACAATCAAAACCCATTCTCATTGCAACAATGGGAATTCAAAGGCTCCTCCGCCGCCTTTTTCCTCTCCCACCAACCTGGTAAATCACCATTCCAAGAGCAATCTCTGCCTCAAACGGATTCAAGAGGGGCTTCACACAAAAGCATCGCCCCAATCAATAGAAAGCCTGCGACAAGCAATCTGAATCCAAGCAAGCATCCACCGATTCCCCAAACAAACCAATCCTAAAAGGAGAAAGTTACGACATCAAAACAACAGTCCAATCCAAACCCTTCTCCCTCATTATCTTCTCCAACCGGTCCAGAATCCTCGGATTCCGCTGCCAGCACTTGGCCTCCCTCGCCTTCACAATCGCATTCCTCCTCAATTCCTTCATCTCCTCATGATCATACTCCTCCAGGACCAACTTCCCAATGCACAGATCGTTCCGGAATGCCCTAATCGGCTAATCCTAGGGTTTGCAATCATAAAGGCTTCCAAATGAAACCTCCCATCAGCCACATTCTCATCACTCTCCTCGAATTTGAAACAGTCGGGGCCGTACAACCTAACACTTCCCCAGCTGACAAAGGCTTCGACTGCGGCACCAAAACCCTAAACCCTAATTTTTCAAGCTCGGGCTTCGCGGCCCTAATTGCCGTTCCAAACTGAATCGGTCCGGCAATAACTAACTATTTATTGATTAGATTGCTGAAATTTCCCTTGATATCTCATGGAGTCCGGGTCATCTCATGGAGTTCTGGTCAGCTTACGCTTACCTCAACTATTCCTTAAGGGATCAATCACATTGTTGACCACAAGAGTTGATAGCATCTGAGTAAAGTCCTACCGGATCAAAAAAAAAAAAAATCTGAGTAAAGTCCTAATTCTTAGACTTTGACCACTCAAAAAAAAAAAAATCTGAGTAAAGTCCTAATCCAGCTCTTTAATTCCTTTTTTTTTTGTTTTTTCCTTCGATGGTCAGGGGAGTTTGGGCCAACTCACGCCTACCTCCACTAATCCTCTCGTCGGTTTGGTCAAAGGCGGGCCATCCACGCCAACACTAGAAATTTAGAAAAAATTACTTTTTTACGGCCCGACCCCAAGAGTCAAATCCTGATAAATTTTTCATCATTCCTTACAAATCATATTTTGTTAAAAAAAATCTTTGTTGTGTGTAAGCCGCAAAATACCATTTCTGATTAGAAAAATCACATGCTTAATTATTTTCTTGGCTATTTCGCATTAAAATTCTTGATACGTACCCAGCATTAAAAAGGTCAAAACAGAGTGAAGATGTGATGGTTGGTTATTCTAAGCGTCCTTATTTTTTTTTGGGTGCTTTTCTATAGCAATTGGTACTCATTTATTTGAAGAAAATGTAATACCATAAGATATGCCTCCTATCAAACTTATAATACTAATGTGATTGATAGACCCTTACTGTTACTGATATTGTACATCCTATGTATATTTTTTAAAATTGTATATTCGTTGACTATTTAATTTGAGCCGTCCGGATATTATTGTTCCTTACGGTTGTAATTTGATCATATTTTCATATCCGATCAAACAAAATAGCCCGTAAAATTTAATGCGTTCATTTTATATAAGAAGTTATAGAGAAGTTGGAAAATAGTAGTTTAATTATAATAAAATTAATTCTCGAAACAGAATTCCCAAAATGTTTTCTTTTGTACATGACATGTTTTAGTTAATCTTAGTAGAAAATTTAGAGGTAGGTCCCACAATTTTTCAGCTAACTGAAAGCATTTGAAATGCAGAGAAGTTAAAGATTCTCTTTCTTTCTTTTTCATTCTCTGTAAGTGAGCCCATTAAAATGTAGAATACGAGGCAGAATGAAACGAAGCTTGAGTTCACCCAAATGAAATGAGATGGAAACTAAACCACTACAACCTACACATTATTGCAGCAGCATAATGTTGGAAAAATATGGTTTGTGTGACCATATTTATGAGTGAATTGGAAATTGTCTCCAATATAAATCATTGAATTGATTGTAATTTATTTGTCCTATGTTGGATAAATAGTTAAGTGGTTGGAAATGCCTTGAGTGCCGCCACACCAGACCGTACCGGGCGTGGCAGTGGGTTTATGAAATTCAAAGACAAATAATTAGTTAATTTTATCCTTTGGTAAAGTTAATCAATTAGTTTTCTCCTTATAAAATTGAATTTCATTATCCAATGGTTACAAGACAATCAGTTGCAACTTTCCAAGTTGCTATACAATGTTTCGAATAGGTGGAATCCGTTTGGACTACACCTCTCCGAAAAGTTGTGTTCTTTTCCGACACCACTCTATACCATTTCGACCGGGTGTCTATTTCTCTATAAATAGGACTCTTCTCCTCTCATTTTATATACGAATTTTTCCACATTGTATTGCATTCATTCATCGAACGTTCTGAGAGTTCTGCGTAGTTTTCTGGTTTGCCTACCGATCAGATTGTAGTGCTACTTCCGACCGGTGAAAATCGGGTAGTCCTGGGAGGCAAACGTCCGCGAATTCCATCAGCACCGTAGTGGAGGGCGAATTTGCTTTAAGGACAGAGTATCAAATACTTGCCTCGATTCTAAACGTCTTTTGCCAATTTCCGGTGTACTGAAATTGGTTCGGTAAGATTTGTATTAATTTATTGTTTCTATTTTTGTGTTATTTCCAGATTGTCCTATCCGAGTTCCCAACACATAAGACCACAACAGCATCCTCAGAACCAAATGAAAGCCATCAGAGCCATCAATAATCATCCAACCATCACTTAAGACAAGCTGAAACAGAATACTTAGACAGATTGATAATCTAAAAACAATTTCGAAATCCAAACACGTACAATCTTTAAAGAACAAATTATTTAGCTTGAAGGCAACAAACTTCGGCACTGAGTGAATCGCTTGGAGTAGATTATTGTAAATAGATGGCTTACATAAAAACAATGCTTCGAACACAAATCTGAATAGAGATGGGTTTGAAGCCATCGGCATGTGAGTTCATGGTACATAAATTGATGGAATTCGGGTGAATAAGATGACTCGTAAACATAGTTGTATCCGAATGGGTATTTGGGCATTACTTGTCACATAATGGTACACAAGATGCTAACTGCTGTGGTGAGGGCGACCTCAACTGCTTTGAACAAAATCCTCCGCCCTTGCTGAAAAACACAACCACATAGGCAATATGAACACTCTATATTGCAATGGAAAACACATTTAAATTTAACCAATGAACATGAGGTTCGAGACAGGGGAAAAGTGTCACGTCCTCGATTTCTAAGAGATAAAAGTAGACATTTTCAAATAAAAACAAATATTCTTTCATAAATTCACCTTCCACTTGTCTCACTACAACCGTTCCCTGTTCATTCACCAATTAAAATCTAAATGGGCACCCATGCCCCATGGTAAGAATATGGTTAAGATTCAAGTTATTACATTCATCCGAATTTATGAAAATCATTTAAAAATATGAATTTATCTACCCAAAATGAGAGCTCATGAGATAGTGCGATGACTCATTCCTCATATGCTTTTCAAAGATGCAATACACACCATACACTCCAACACATGCTTCTTGATTGGTACCTCAGAGAGCAAAACCCCCCAAAATGATGGGATCCCAAAGGTGTCCGATTGAGATTTTGTTTGGATGGATTGGAAGCTCTTAATGCGTAGAACAACTTTCCTTCTTGACTCTTAGATCAAATCTCACGTTCATGCCTTCGATTTTGATGTTGAACATGTGGGTTTGAAAAAAAATAAAGAGAGAGGGGAGGAAGGGGAGCCGGCTACTATGGAGGAGAGAATAGTCTGATTCTCTCTCTCTCTCCTTTAATACTCCCCAAACCCTAATTACGTCTCACACCCCTAATTTCATTAATGTGTTACAACAAGGTCCAATACTAAACATTTCTCCACATTCACCACACGTAAACATTCAAACTAAATTCCTCCAAGTTCCAAATTTTATTTAAAAAAAGTTCACACAAATTTCCAGGTCTTTACCAAAAGAAATTTATAAATATGCCCGTAAATTTTTTAGAACTAAGCGTATTAATGTGTTAGTTATGCACAAAATGGGAGTCGGCGGCCTTAACGTGTTAATTACGCACAGTAACAATCAATTTTATTTTGCTTGACAAGTAGACCGATACCCATTGATATGAGCCATGTACTCCGATGCATTTGACTGGCATTCAAACCTTGCTTACGGGAGTACAAATAACTGCCAAAGTAGCAAAGTTCTGTTCCTAAACGCATCATAGTGAGAAAAAAAGGAGTTTGTCAAAGTTATTGTAACCTGCCAAAATTGGGTAGTTTTTTTGGGAAACATATAGTGTTCTAACACCATTGATTTATATGTAAATCAAGTGACATAAGTTTAAAAAATTCAATGGCATGTAAGATTCCTTTTAGAAGAACATTAACCGGTTTGAGTTCATTTATTTATTGGCAAAGAAAATTTATGTTAAAACTCCAGGCAAAATTAAAGATAAAGTAGGCATAATAAGAGTGCAGGGGACATAACATCTACATCATATTTGAAGAGAGTAAATTTTCATGAATTGACACTCACCATTAGGTTCTGTTCAGTTGTCTGGAATGTTGCGTGAAAAATATATTCTCAGAATAATTGAAGTAAAAAAAATAAATTTTTTTTTCTGGGTAAGTTTTGTTGACAAAGAACTTTACTGAAAACTAAAATTCTTTCTTTTTAGAAGGTTATATATTGTAGAAATATTCCAGTAAAAAAATTGATGTTGCAAGAAATTATAGGATAAGTAATTTTTCTGTCCTTTTCTGCAATTGAACAGGCCCAAGCCGAATTATTAAGTGCCACCCAATAGGCTCAAAAGGAAATTAAACACTCAAATGGTTGCAAGGGTACTCAATGGTTGGGGTCTAAAATTATATGGAACAACAACATTGCTTGAGGGTGGTGGAAGGTCAAGAATGATAACAGATGCGTTTGGCTGCAACAAATAATGCAATGAAACAACCACCATGAAGCTGCCATCTTTGAACAAAGACAATAAAGATAGATTTGACCATAATTGAAAAATATGATTACATAAATCTACGAATTCATTATTAGGCTCAGATAATGAGAAAATCAATAACGAAAAAGTTTGGATATTCTAAATGGAGCATTTGGTTAGTGTTCTAATTTCCGATACATTACTACGTATCCCAAAGTAGTAGTGTATGGTATCACTAAGTGATGCTCCCGATAAATGAACATCTGTAACATACAAAACGAGACTCAACCCTTTTTTTTTTTTTTCACGAAAGGGCGGTCAACGTAGGTAATACATAGGTACCCTGAAGTTTTTTGTCTCTCTTCGGAAAGTAAAAGAATGATTGTCATTTTGGCAAACTTGTGGCCTTCCGATTTCCAATCATCACATTTTTATAACTTAACACTTTGTTAATAGTAGTATTGAAAAATCGAACATATATTACATTTTAAATTATTAATAAATTTAAAGTACATGAATATATCATAAAGGGTATTGACATAATCTATCATGTAGGATATTGACATATGTATAGTCTTTTACTCCCTTCGTCCCCTTTTTAGTTTCGACATTTACATGAATCTATCATATAGGGTAACAATAGAGGATAATTTTGGAAAGGGGAGGAAAAAGCAGATGTGAAAACTGTAAAGTTTGAACTAAAAGTTGATGTGAAAAGCCAATGTATAAATGTGTGTAAAAAATCCAACCTAGTAGCTCTCTATCTTCCCGAAGCTTCTCTCTCTACCGCCTCCCTCTCTCAATCCAAATCTAGGGATCCCCCCTCATTTTATTCTCCCTTTCCTCTCCCCTCTCCCCCTCCCTCCTCCGCCTCTCCTCTCCCAGTTTCCTTTTTCCTCCTCATCCTCCTGTTTCAGTTCCCGACATCAGACACTTTGTTAGGTGTGTCTTGTTTTGCCTAACGGTTCGTCGGTCTTCCACGCCATGCTTCATTGTTGGATGTTCACGGTTTTGAGCCTAACGGCTAGTGGTGGAACAGGTGGTGCTAGTGGTTGGTCTCTGCTGTTTCCGGTTGTTGGAGGCTCTAATGTGCGGTAGTTCGCTCTTCTACGAGGTATCCGTCATCATCTCTCAGTGCTACTTTTTGGATTGGTTGGTGCTTCTTTAAGGTGCAACGACTGGTGGCTTTCTCATCGTCTTTGGGCTGTTGTGGCTGGCTTGGTTTTTGGGTGGCGGAGGTTGTGGTTTCTGGGTTTGTGGCTCTCGCGGCCGAGTAGGGTCATGGTTGGGCTACGGCGGTTCTCATTGGCGGCTTTTCTCCAGGAGGTATCCTTGTTAGCCGCTCGCGGTTGGCGGTGGATCTGTTGGTTCTCCATTTGGCTTTGGAAGTGTAGCGACTGTTGGGCGGCTTAGGGTGGTGTTTTCCGGCGAGGCTTTTTGGTAGGCGGGATGGGTTTTGGATTAGGGTTTTAGGTGCTTAGGTTTTTCCAGGGTTTGTGTTTGAGCTTTGGTGCTTTGAGTGTTCTAAGCTTGGCTGTTGGCCCTTGTCCTTTTTTAGGTGTCCTCATTGGTTGGCTTCTTGCCATCTTTCAGAGTTGTTATTGGGTGACATTTACGCCGATGAGCTCAAGCCCTTTAATCTTTGTACTTCATGTTCAAGATTATAAGACTTTTTTGCCGATATAAAAAAAAAATGATGTTAAAGGTGTACGTAATGATGATATTTTTTTAATAAGTTGGATTTACAAAGCAACACACTTAAAAAGGGACGGAGATAGTATTGTTTTATACATACACCCAAAATTGGCATGGTGAATATTTTAAACTCTCGCCTTGGGTGCATCCTAACGATGACGTATAATCTCCTTCAATAATGATAGAGGTACAACAATGAGTCTCCAACATGGCTCCAGTGTGTAGAACCCATACACACATGAATCTCCACACATCATGTGAATGTATTGTAACAATGTTGGAAATTAACTAATTATTGTACCTCTATCATCATTTTTAAATGTACTTAGCGTTTGTCCAAACTCTATACTAAGTCGTGGCAGATACATGCATCTGGCACACGACAGATCAATCCCCAATTCGATAGATAAAACTCTCAGTGAGATCGATCACTCAGCTGCCCATCACCCATTACATCGATTAGTCGAAAATTTTGGGATCTTCCACAGCAGTTCAATCGAACTCATAATATGCAGAATAAAAAATTTAATTTTATGTATAAATAGTATTTTGAAATTTTTCTTATTTTTATTTTAGTAATTTTGTTAGGGAGTCTTGCAATTTTAGAAAAATAAGTCTCCTAGCATATTTCCTTTCCTATTTTAGTTTATTTAGTTTTCTTTTAATTCTTTTTTGGCCAAGAGAAAATTTAGTTTTTAATTTTAGGGGAAATGACTGTTCAGTGGTGGCAGAGGGGAATAATTCCCCCTTCATGACACACTTTTTAGAAATCCTCACCTGATGGGAAGATGAATAATAATTCCCCTTTCATGGTATGGCAAATGTAACTTGACGAAAGTACCCTAGACTTCAAAACTCTTTTCAATTTAACCACCCCAAAATGGTATAATTTAACGATTTGGTTTGGAACCGCTTGCTCCTTGTATGAAAAGTTGTTGCACCTTGAAATAACATGAGTTGCTCTCTGTTTTTCCAAACTAGCACCAATAAATAAATACATTGACCATGCAATTGTCTGCATTGCACTCTATGTTCATTGTCATTGCACCTTGCATACACGTGTGTTGCTCTCTCAAACAAAAGCATTGCACTCATGTTGGTCCATTTGGGGTTGTCAGTGTGAGATCAAATCAAACTTTATGGAAATATATTCTCCACATTGCACCCTATGTTCATTATCATTGCACCTTGCATGAAAGTATGTTTCACATTTAAACAAAATCATTGCACTCTTGTTGATCCAAATGGGTTGCCATTGTGTAGTAAAACAAAACTTTCTGGAAATAGATTCACAGCATTGCACCCTAAGTCCATTTTCATTGCACCTTGAATGCAATTGTGTTGCACTCTCAAACCAAATCATTGCAGTTATATTATACAGTTTTCACCCTGAGGGGTAATTTCGTAAATCATTTTCCTTGTGCCACTTATGTGGAATTATTTTTTTCCGTTTCAAATGTGAAGGAATTTCCAAAAAATGTGTCATGAAGGGGGAATAATTCCCTTCTGCCACCACTGAACAGTTATTTCCCCTTAATTTTATTGTTTTCTTTTTCCTTATTTCTTAGTATGTAGGATTTCTTCAATTATAGATCTGAGTTGTAAGGGTTAGGGTTTAGTATTAACGGTAACATTAGATAGGCTTCCGGATACATTGTCGGTTGCTGTTACTAGCAGAGGGTTACCAGAGACGCGTACAAAATCCTTTCCCACATATCGATTTCAGGCTCTTCGCCGCCGGCCGACGCCAACAACCACTCAACCAATGGTACTCTCTCTCTCTCTCTCTCTCTCTCTCTCTCTCTCTCTCTCTCTCTCTCTCTCGCGTCCGTTGATCTTCCTCCCTCACTACGTCTACCTGAAACCCTCCAATTTTTCCGATTATTATTATCGCCCTCAGATTTATGACTATTACTCGCTTCTTACTTTATGTTTCTTAATAGGATGTTTTCTTTGTGATGTTTTGATCTAGGGTTTTGAAAAAGAAAAAGATAAGGCTGGTGAACAAGAATTGGAGGATTTCTCTAATCGTAGAATGACCAGGTCTGCGTTCAAAAAAACATTATTAGGGTTTCCAGAAAGCGATCGACAACTGCAGCAGCAGCGGCGACGATGACTATCGCCGCCCAAACCTCAAGAAGATTCGCAGAATCTGGGAGGAAAAACGGCGAGGCTGTTATTAACTGGTGATAGTCTTCCCGAAGAGAGACGTTTTACACCATTTACACCAGAATGGGAAGAGTATTACTACAAGATGATTGAGGAGAACGAGGTAACTAACTAATAAATCCCTTTGTGTATGCTTTGTAGTATTTTATGTGCGTATGGTGTTGTGCCAAAGAAACGCACACAAACACAGAGACAAAAGATGTTTGCAAAAATTTCTCTATTCATGGAGGAGATCTACAATCACTCCAATACCTGACACCAGTGCATAACCCACACCAAAACACCCTGATTTTCGGGTACTAACTGTTGGAAACTGCAAGATCACTTACTTAGGAGGGAGAGTGCCATTAGTCGGGATTGGTGGAGGTTGGGAGTTTGGAACTCCTCCTTAAATCCTCCAAGCCACACAGTCAACATATGGAACTCTGCGTTGATATTTGCCTAATTGTAATCTGTCAATAGACTCTCTCTCTCTCTCTCTCTCTCTCTCTCTGTGTGTGTGTGTGTGTGTGTCACACACACAGGTATGTAGCATATATGTAATGCTAAAACTTCACACGTGCAGGGGTTTGATCTTGGTGATCTTCCCAGTAATCTGGATGCTATGGGTGTGATTATACCACTTCGGGAATTGGATTACAGTCTCCCTCTTTTAGAAAAAGCTTCCAAGTCTGCTATTGCTTTGTTCAACAAGCAAAACGTATGTGTTTTTTTTTTTTTTTTTGGTTTCATTGCATTCTTCCTTGCTAACTCCTCTTTGGTGGTATTGTTTTTATTAAATTGTAGGGAAAAAAATACCGGTTTGTGGAAGTTATCCGGGCAAACTTTCAGCTTGTTTCTGGCTTGTTTTGGTACATTACCTTTGCGGCCAAGGATAAAGATGTTGGTTCTCTTAAGAATTTCCAAGCTCATGTGTATTCAAGAGCTAACAAAGTTTTCGTCCAGTTTTGCAGGCTTGAACCACAGACGAAAGGTGCTTATTTTGTTTCCCCTTCTCTGTTTTTGTGTGTGTGTGTGTGTGTGTGTGTGAATTTTTGACAGGTGAAATAGTTATGTTTTGCAGAAACGATAGGATAAATTTATCTGCAGTTCATGTAATTTGCTTTTGAGTAGTGTCTCTGACTCTCAAGAAAACAGAATAAGCATTATTTAAAGTTTTGTTAAAAGATTTGGACCATGAAAGATGTCAGGCATGGTCACAGTTGTCAAAGGCGAAAGGCGCACCGAGGCGCAAAGTCTCGTGGGGACTAAGGCGAGAGGCGAGAGGCGAGGCGCGCGCCTTTTTGAAATGAGGCGCACCTATGCGAAAAAAAATAGGAAAAATAGTATACGCCAATACTTTGACTAATAACAGTAAGCCAATGAGTTAGCTTTGTTTTAGACACCATTATTGCTTAAAGTTTTTCTTTTTAATCAGGGAAAATTTCAAAAAAAGTGTTAGCTTTGTTTTAGACAAACCCAGAAGCAGAGAAACTAGAAGTTGAGAAGAAAGAATATAACTTGAAATCAAAACCCAAAACCCAGAAAGCTTTCGATTCTTGCTGATCCAATTCGAAACCCAGAAACGACAGTACGACACCCAGAAAGCCTTCGGTTTTGCAGATTGACACCCAAAAACAACTCAGTTCAAGTCTGCTTTCGATTTCAAACCCAAAATCGACTTCAAATCCAGATTTGACACCCACAATCGACTTCAAAACCAGAATCTACTTCAGGTTAGCCTTTGCTCTTCTTGATCGACACCCACAAGGCCACAATCGACTTCAAGTTTGACACCCACAAGGCCACAATCAGACTTCAATCGATTTGAAGTTTTCAAGAGAGAGAGAGAGATGATTTAGGCTTGAGAATCAGACTTTTCGAGACCCAAAAATCTAAGTCTGTTATTAAACTTCAATAAGGCGCGCTTTTTTTGCGCCTTTGCGCCTCTCGCCTTTTGCGCCTAAGTGCGCCTAGGCGTCGCCTTATTCTACTCGCCTCGTCTGGGTGTACCCCAGGCGCAATGGCTGCGCCTCGCTGCGCCTCTCGCCTAGGCGCGCCTTTGACAATTATGGACATGGTTATACACCAACTTATTATTACTCATGAGTTTCTTAATTATATTGATTTTCGAGCCGTCCCGAGTCATTGCTTTGGGTCGTATTTAACACCCAAGAAAAGGTATGAAACATTTTTGTGATCGACAAGGTATCTTTGAAGCGGATGATACAATGGAGTACGTTATTAATCTTCAGGAAGATTGCAAATTTAGTTGTTATATTGGGAGAAGGTTGTCCCACATAGCAAGGGAGTCTACAACTAAGGAGGATATGCTCAACGAAAGGTCAATAGTATTGATGAGTAGAGCAAGTAGGGTGAATTTTGGAAGGAATGGGTAAGGTTAAGTTTTTTTCCTTTTTGCGAGCATGCGGTGTGCAACATTTAAGTTATTGAACAAGTGCTCTCCAGATTTGTACAGCGTTGAAGAAATGAATGAGAAGGTACGATGGTGAAGGCTGGAGAAGGAAGGAATTGAGGTGTATGATTAAAGGGGAAGAAGACTAGTAGGAGGAGGGAAAGGGATGTTGGTTTTGTTGAGAGATCGGGGTTGGTGTTAGCACAAATCTCTGAAAAGGTCGGTTACAAAGAGAGGGACAAAGATTTAACACAAGCTGGAGACCTAGAGGAACAGTAAGATTATGACAATTTTTCAGGCGCATTGGGTTTTGACCTAATGCAAGATGCATCTCCCCTTGCACGAAGCAGGAGAAGGAGTAGAAGTGTAGGAGCAGCCGCTGGGAAAAGTAGAAGATCCTACAGTGAGGAGTGCCGAGAGGACCCTACATAGAAAATACCTATTAGTTATAATTTTTAAGATGGGGATGTATGGGAAATATATTAGAAAGGAGACTTTTCACTTAATTTCTTTTTGTAGGAAATGTGGCCCAACCCCAATACATGGTCCAAATTCGTAATCAATGGATAGGTAAACTCCACACAACATAGTAGGTCTATCTGTCACCTAATTTAAGGAAGTAGCCTAAACAGATTCATCACTATTTTTTTATTATAAAGAAGCCCAAGGAGCCCAAGAACAAACCCATCGCTTCTTTTATTTTACCATACTCTTCGTTGTCTCTTATCAGTTGCAGTTGCCGTTGCCGTTACTCTGATCTTCCGAGGATCTTCTACTGCAGCTGCTGCTGTCTTCTTTTTGACAGAGCTAACGACTAACCACACGCTCTGAGCTTGATTACGATCACACTTTGTATAGTCGGCCCCGAGCTCCACGGATCTCACTCTGGAGCGCAAATTTGCCCTCCAATGTTGGGAATCCGCCGATTCCTGCAAGGATCTCCGCACAACGGATAAAGTTACTTTAATGATGACTTTGGAGTTGATATTTAGCTTGGTTGTGGTTACAAGTAGAATAAAGATGTACTCCGTACTTCGAATTTCAGCTGGGCAACAGCAATGACTCTGACTACGTTTTGTTTTGCGAATTATATTTGTTATGACATGGATTTGGATTACATAGACATATACTCGAAGAGATTCAAGAAGGGAAAGTTAAACCAAAAAATTGGATATTTTTTTTCTCTAGCGTCTCGTAGTAATGAAATAAGCCAAGAATTAGAAAGGATTCTTGGATTATCCCCATTCCCATCAGCTATACTCTTGTCAACTGCGAGACGCTAATCTAACCTATCTAAAATATAATAATAATAATAATTGCGAGGAACGTTATAATCCCAATTTCTTCTTTTCGAGGATTATAGGTATCCACTCAGGATATGAATCTCTGTTCAATCTATCCTTGCTTCCTAGTTGAAAACACTACCCTTGGGTAGCTGGACCTCACTATGCTATCGCAATAGGTCATGTTATTTTCTTCCCGTTCCTTACCATTTTTACCGATTTTTGTCTTTTATTTGGTAGGGTCTGCTGTTGAAGGAGGTCAATCAAAGGCAAAGCTGAAAGCTGATAGCAAGTATGTTGTGTTGGGTTTTTGTGTTTTTGAGAATGTGTTGAGTTGATTGGGTTTTTTGTCCCTCTATACTGTGATCTCCATATGCGTTTTTTTTTTTCCTTTCCCATTTGGTCATTTGATTGAATAAGATTGATTGGTTACTGAACCTTGTTATTAGGGTGTCTGCGAGGAAGAGGGGGACCGTAACTGAGGGAGCCTGCAAAATGCCAGCATTTAAGGTGCGGCCGGAAGAGGACCCTGACAAGCCTGAGAGGCCTCCCCCCACCGTTTACATATTCATGTATAATCTCTCTCTCTCTCTCTCTCTTTCGTCAAAATTATTGTAGATGGTTGATCTTATTTAGGCCTTGCCTAAACAGAACAAATATATATGCTCTATATGTATCAGGGAGACGTTCGAAAAGCCCTACAAAGAGAAGTATCCAGAGGCGTCTTTTGATGATGTAAGTGCTTTCTAATTCATCATTTATGCAACATTGATATTCTCCTTTAACTTGGATTTGTGCATCTCTGGCCTTCAATAATATAATGACAATCGACAATCCATGCTGGTACAGGTTGCTAGAGCTTGTAGAATAAAATGGATATCCATGTCTGATACAGTGAGTAGTTAATACAAAGGAAAATAAGTTCAAGTATTCCCTGCTGTTCTAAGTGCTCCAAAATTAATGATGTACCTAATAGTGGTTATTCTGATGTTTCAAAAAATTAGGAGAAAGCACCATATGTAGAGGAAGCAAAGGGAAAGGCGGCTGAATACTACAAGAACCTTGAGGCTTACAATAAGAGAATGGTATCATTCTTTTGTGATGCTGTTTGTTTTAGTATATTATCGTTTCATCTGGTGCTTTCTCTTGATGTTTATTTTGATTATTCTGAAAAAGCATTGTTGCATGATGGCTTCATTTTCCTTATAGGCTGAGGGTCCGGTCAAGGAAGGAGATTCGGCTTAAAATCTGGACTTTCTCCGTTGGTGCAAATAGGAGTGTAAAGCATTAGCCCGTCGTGTTTCTACAGTGCACCAGTTTTTTCTCTCAGCTCCACTCGGTTGTTTGAACTAAGTGGAAAGTTTCTGTGAAATGCTATTAGTACGACACTATAACAAGGATGCATACAACTTAAAAAGTAGTAATTGACATGTCCCGACAAAAATCTGGGTGAATAATATTACCGATCTGGTAAGCAACTTCATTTTGTTATTAAAAAGGAACGGACACAAATTAGATGTCATGCTTAACAATTATTCCTTTTCTGTGGTATAAGAAATGAAATTATGGTCGAGTCTGCAATCCCGGCTAATCTCATTCTTACAACTAGCCATTGTCCATCTAGTGTGGATCACTTCGAGATCTCTTGCTTCATTTCAGTTTAGCCAAACCATTTGAATACCTCATTTCTTCAACCTTGCTATGGGTGCACCAAATGTGCACCGTGTTGTATGGGAGCCGGTACATCTCGAAGTTCCACACAAATAATTGAAGCCGCTCAATTTGTTTAAAATGTTTTTTTGCAAGTAGTCGTTCACTTACAGAACCTGGTTCGACTCATTGTAAGTGCTGCGGAAAGTGACTCTTGACCACAACGAAAATCATGTTATAGTTAACCTCCCGAGCTGTCTCCCATATTTGTTAGAGCATCAGGTAACTTTATTTGCATCTCTCAACACATATGCTTGATGGTGCATCCACAAGCAGAAACCTGCATCCTCCTCTGCACTTTGTTTGTGAGGAGAGAGAGCCTGGACGAGACTGCTGCTTGGCAATCAGCATTACGTTATGTCTACATGCTGCAGTGGCCATCCGATCGTGTTTTGGACGGTCCATGAATCTTTCACACCGTACGTACTTCTTGTTGGTAGTTTGGAAGGCTGGCTGTTATGAGTTTATGTCGTGATTTCTCACTGCTTCTTTGAGTACGAAGAAGAATTCCATTCCCCTCCATCTTGAGCATAATCAATCCATCGGATAATCCACATACCTCCTTCTCCCTTATCTTTTCCATCCCCGTTGTTGCACATGCAAACACGATTCCTTCCGCGAACAATCAAAACCCGTTCTCATTGCAACAATGGGAATTCAAAGGCTCCTCCGCCGCCTTTTGCCTCTCCCATCAAACCTGGTAAATAACCATTCCAAGAGCATTCTCCGCCTCAAACGGATTCAAGAGGGGCTTCATAAAAGCATCCGCCCCAATCGATAGAAAGCCTACAACAAGCAATCTGAATCTGAGCATCCACCGATTCCCCAAACAAACCAATCCTAAACGGAGAAAGCCTTTCTCCGACATCAAACCAACAGTCCATCTTCTTCTCCAACCGGTCCAGAATCCTCGGATTCCGCTGCCTCCCCGACACAATCCCCCAACTTTTGGTCTCCCTTGCCTTCACAATCGCATTCCTTCTCGATTCCTTCATCCCCTCATGATCATACTCCTTCAGGAACAGCTTCCCCATGTACGGATCGTACCGGAATGCCCTAATCCTAGGGTTCGCAATCATAAAGGCTTCCAAATGAAACCTCCCATGAGCCACGAATATCACCACATTCTCATCACTCTCCTCGAATTCGAAACAGTCGGGGCCGTACGACCTAACACTTCCCCAGCCGACAAAGGCTTCGACTGCGGCACCGAAACCCTAAACCCTAATTTTTCAAGCTTGGGCTTCGCGGCCCTAATCGCCGTTCCAAACTGAATCGTTCCGGCAATAACTAACTGTTTAATCATTAGACTGCTGAAATTTTCCTTGATATCTCATGGAGTCCAGGTCATCTCATGGAGTCCGGGTCTGCTTACGCTTACCTCGACTATACCTTAAGGGATCAATCACATTGTCGACTACAAGAATTGATAGCATCTGAGAAAAGTCCTAATTCTTAGACTTTGACCACTCAGCCAATTCTTAAGATCATATTGTGCAAATTACTGTGTTAGTAGCATTATGATTAGAACATTAGAATGGTTAGCTCTCCCCATGCTTAAGCCTCCACCAAAAATCCCCAAACTACATGATAATTAAAAACGCATACAAGAAAAAGGCCAGCCCATGTATGCAGAGAGTCGGGTTGTAAACCATCCTGCATCAACTTATTGGAAACATCAACAATGTTGCATTATCCAGTTTTTTAATTCCTTTTTTTTTTGTTTTTTCCTTCGATGGTCAGGGGAGTTTGGGTCAGCTCACGCCTACCTCAACTAATCCCCTCGTCGGTTTGGTCAAAGGTGCCCCATCCACGTCAAGACTAGAAATTCAAAAAAATTACTTTTTGGCGGCCTGACCCCAAGAATCAAAGCGTGATAAATTTTTCATCATTCCTTACATATCATATTTTGTTAAAAAAATCTTTGTTGTGTGAGCCGCAAAATACCATTTCTGATAAGAAAAATCACATGCTTAATTATTTTCTTGTCAATTTCGCATTAAAATTCTTGATACGTACCCAGCATTAAAAGGTCAAAACAGAGTCAAGAAGCGATAGTTGGTTATTGTATGCGTCCTAATTTTTTTGGGGTGCTTTTCTATAGCAATTGGTACTCATTTATTTGACGGGACTAATAGCGAAGATATCTGTAATACCATAAGATATGACTCCTATCAAACTTATACAGTAATACTAATGTGATTGATAGACCACGACCGTGATTACTGATATTGTATATCCTATGCCTATTTTTTTAAATTATATATTCGTTGACTATTTGATTTGAGCCGTCCGGATATTATCGTCCCTTATGGTTGTAATTAGATCATATTTTCATGTCTGATAAAATAAAATAGCCCTTAAAAATTTAGAAGTTAATGTGTTCATTTTATATAAGAAGTTATAGAGAAGTAGTTAAATGGTAGAAAAGTTAGAGGTAAGTCCCACAATTTTTCTGCTAATTGAAGGCATCAGAAAAGTTTTAAAATTCTTTCTTTCTTTCTTTTTCTCTCTATAAGCGAACCCATTAAAATGCAAAATACGAGACAGAATGAAACGAAACTTGAGTTCAGCCAAATGAAATGAAATGGAAACTAAACCACTACAACCTCTACATTTTTGCAGCAGCATAAGACCACAACAGCAGCCCAGAACCAAATGAAAGCCATCAGTAATAATCTAACCATCACTTGAGGCAAGTTGAAACAGAATACTTAGACAGATTGATAATCTAAAAACAATTTCGAAATCCAAACACGGACAATCTTTAAAGATCAAATTATTTAGCTTCAAGGCAACAAACTTCGGCGCTGAGTGAATCGCTTGGAGTAGATAGATGGCTTACATAAAAAAAATGCTTCAGACACAAATCTGAATACAGAGATGGGTTTGAAGCCATCGATATAAGCAAGTTTCATGGCATACAAATTGATGGGATCCTGGTGAATAAGATGATTCGTGAACATATCTGTATCCGAATGGGTATTTGGGCATTGCTCGTCACATAATGGTGCAAAAGGTGGTAACTGCTGTGGTGAGGGTGACCTCAACCACTTTGAACAAAATCCTCCGTCCTTGCTGAAAAACATAACCACATAAGCAACTGGCAATATGAACACTCAATATTGCAATGGAAAACACATTTTAAATTAACACAGGGAAAAGAAATTGAGTAATATACAAGACAAGAAAAAATTACTACAAATAACAATCGAGGGTAGCAGTACCCTCTTCAAGTAGCAAAGTTCTGTTCCCTAACCGCATCGTAGTGAGGAAAAGAAAAAGGTTTGTCGCGCGATGTTCCTGCTAAAATTATGCAGGTTTTTTGCTTGTGTTCCCTTTAATATTTGTAATTACCGATTCAAAGATTCATAAAATTTTCTTTTGCTGTTCAAAAAAAAAAAAGTGATGTAACACGGTAATAAAATTCATTGACACGTAAGATTTCTCATAGAAGAACACTAACCGGTTTGATTTTTTTTTTTTGTACGGCAAAAAAGATTTTATTAATCAAATATCGAAGATAGAAGATTAAATGAGACAAGAGAAAACCAAAAGGCCTCTCGAGACCCAGAAGATTGGAAGGTTAACAAGAAGACAACCAAAACCCCAAGACCTAAACTCCAGACAAGACACCTGAAATAACCTCCTAAAACCAACCACGCCAAGCCAACGAAATAGACAAGGAGAAAATTAATGGTTATTATCAGCCCTTGCCCTATTACGGGCTTCCATATCCACAATCTTGCTTATGACCTCATTCTCATCACCATTGTAGCTAACCGGTTTGAGTTTGTTTTTGTTTGTTTTTTTTAACGGCGTTTGATTTTGTTTTTTAATTGGTGAAGAAAATTCATGTCAAAACCCCAAGCAAGATTAAAGATAAAGTAGGTATGATAAGGGGGTGTTCCACTTAGATGGCTCTTAATTTTAGTTTTTTACAGCTTTCTAAGTTGATATATGAGAGGAGAATGACCTGCCTCGAAAGCTGTGGAAAGTCTGCTGGCCTAAGAGCAGGGACATAAAATCTGCATCATAACTTCAAGAGAGCAAATTTTAGTGAATTGACACCCGCCATTAGGTTTTGTTCAATTATCAGAAACGATGCATGAAAATATGTTCCCAGGAAAAGTGGCCCTCAAAAATAATAAAATTTTATTTTCCTATGTATGTTCTATTGCCAAAGAATTTTACTAAAGACTAAAATTCTTTCTTCCCGTAAAAACAATTAAAGTTGGGCGAAATTATAGAGAGAGTAATTTTTCCGTCTTTGCCGAATTATTATGTGCCCACCCAATTGGCTCAAAAGGAAAACACTCAAATGGTTGCAAAGGTACTCACCGATTGTGGTCTAAAATTGAGGGTGGTGAAAGGTCAAGAATGATAACAGAAGCGTTTGGCTGCAACAAATAACGCAATCAAAAACCCACAATGAAGCCACCATCTTATTTTACCATAAATGATAAATAAGATTAAATAGATCTACGAATTCATTAGAGAAAATCAATATTGCAAAGAAGAGAAGAGACTGCAATTTCACCGAAGACGAGATTTCAATAACGAAAAAAGCTTGGACATTTGGAGCGTATGGTATCACGACGTGATGCTCTCGATAAATGAACATCTGTAACATACAAAACTGGACTCAATCCTTTTCTTTCTCTGGAATTTTAAATATGAGGTTTGGTGGCTTTTGTCTGTTCCCATGATTTTACTTTTTGGCTCCATTGGTTTGTTCTTATGGGTTTGTATTTGCTCTTTCGGATTTAGGTTGTTTTTGGTAGTAGGTTGTTGGGTGTCTCAGCAATCAGCATGTGTGAGATTTTAGTTTTTGTTGTGGGTTTCGGTTGGCTTCTTGCCTTCCTTTGGGGTTGGGTTCTCGAGCGGTGTTTTGCCGGTCCGACTCCTGATCCTTTTAATCTCTGTAATCTTTTTTCAAAGATCAATAAAATGTTTTTCGCTGATCAAAAAGAAGAAATTGGCCGGAGTGAATTAAGGCAAAGAGGGTCACGCGCTCCCTCGATTTTCGATTAGTACACTTATATCCCTAATTAAATTTCTAAGTTTTGGCATTTACCTCTCAAAATGTTATACTATATGTACTTTGTTAGTTGGAATAACTATCACATCAACTTTCATAAGCCCTCAAAAGTTTCCTAACAATCTTAAAAAATTATACTTTTTTTTTTTTGGGTTCAACGGAAGTGTCAAAACGCATCAGAAGTGGGGAGAGTTCAATACAGTTCCAAAACAAAGACGAAAAGAACATAACAGCCATAGGACTAAACTTTAATCTAGAATCTGTCTAATGTTGAGTTTGTCCCGAGACATATATTCTCTTATGCCCAAGGGTGGCCTGACTGCCACCACAAGCAAAAATTACACTTTCATCATGTGAAGAATATTGTAGATTGCATGCTTGTGTTTGGATTTTTTTTTTTTTGTTGTAAAAAGTGCACTAAAATTTTATATTGTAGACTCCATGCTTGATGCTTGTGATTGGCGATTGCTGAACCACATAAATATATATCTTGTGTTTGGCCAATGGTTCCAAATTTCCAATATAAGTAGGTAACTTTTGAATTTTATCCTCATTTGTATTAGAACCATAACCATAGCTAATGAAGTATAGAATTCAGGAGTTAGCATCAACGAATAAGGAGGTGGATAATTTGCCATCTTACCATTTCTGGGCTCTTGGCCAATAAAAAAAAGGTGGGTAGAAAAATGTAAACAAAATCGGACTCCATCAGCATCGGAAAGTACACAAATTAAACAAAATATTGATCAGCTTATAATTCACAGCAAAAAGTTTGTTCAAGAATAGAATACGTAAATACATACGCAGATACATAAAATAATACGTATACCTCCCATGGTTTGATGCGTAAGAGAGCGTAGTTGTCCAAGAAGAATGTGTGGCGATGCTTGAATTTTTTAGTACCGTAACATGAACAGCAGAGGTCGAACGTTTTCTTTTTATGAGTGTAACATTGGACACACGAAAAATAGAAGCCCATCAAGTATTCCTTACATCCACCACAGAACGCAAACCTGCCGCATGTGATCATATAGAACAAAGTAAGGCACTCCTCATTATCTAGATTACCGTCTTTGTTTCTGTCGAGAAGGTCAAACAGGTTTTGGGGCACTTCTCGTTTGTAGTCTTCTTTGATGAACTTCGAGAACTCTTGGATGCTCACTTTCCCGTCTCCGTTTGCGTCTAATGATTTTCTGAAATTCAGAACATATTGCTTTTGATTGTCAGTCATGTTCGCGTAATATGCCATGGCTGCCCCACGCATCTCCTCCATTTCTCTCTTTATGAACGGACAGTACCCTACATATCCTTGTACTTATAGAAGGGTAAACCGTACAGTGAAGCTAGGAACCAGAATTCTGTCTACATTTTGACTTGGCAAGCTTCTATGTACACTTTACCTTAGTGGTGAGGACTAGGTTTTCGAGATGGAGCTAGTATTCTTTTGAGGCGGTTTCTATAGTCACAACCTTTAACACAATATTTAATAGCGCCGGCTCCCCTCACACAACTAATAACACAATATTTGACACAACAAATATAGACCGTCTATTTTGGATTTTAAAGCAAATGATCAGAGCTATTTAATTTGTTTAAAACATATTTTTAAGGGTACCCATAAAAAATCAATTCATTCAGATATCCGTAAATGTTTGATCGGATTTTGTCTCTAAATTTGACAGGATAAAAACTGAATGAATCGATCAAGCCTATCAAGCCATTACCGATATCCGAATGAGTTAATTTTTAACGGGTATTCTTAAAAACATATTTTAAACAAATTGATGAACGGCTCCGATAAATTGTATGAGATTTTTTTTTCATATTCTGAAGTAAAGTTATAAATTGGTACTTGACGCAGGTTTTGATTGCTTGATATGATGGACCAAGGATTCAAGGGTTCCTACTAATATTGACAATGTCTTTTCCAAAATAATATTAATACATACTCTGACGTTTCCACCCTCGTTGGGTTCTTATTACTAATATTGACAATGCCTTTTCCAAGAAGATATTAATACGTACTCTGATCTCCTCTTTGGGATCCCTAACAGTTGACAAAACTGATAAGATCTTCACACTCTAAGTGTTTGATCCTCGAATTAGGGTAGAAAATAAGATGGAAATGGAAGAGAGATGGTTCTGTTATTCAAGAATCAAAGAAGAATTACACGAAAAGTAGTTGCAGGAACGTTAGGTCCAATTCACAACTAACTTTACCGAACTTTTGATTACAGATTTCATAACCTCCTTACTACCTTTCTTCCCCTTTTATTCACCAAATTTGATAACAGATTTTCCCGCCAAAGCTGGAGCTAACTAACTAGCTGGAAAGAAAAAAGATACAGTGGGAAAGGAAAAAAATAGAAAGAAACAGATTGTGTAACTGTCTTGTAACCACTTGAGTGACGTGGCAGCATAGGATTGTATCATTCCCTTCCCCTTATGATGAGCCTTGACCTCAAGGCTGAAAGGCTGGAAAGCGAGCCATAAACTGAGTATAAGGTTCCCATGTAGCATCTTCTGGGAATGAGCCCTCCCATTGGACCAAGAGTTCAGTAGCAGGTCTGCCTTTGTACTTGACCAAACGCCTATCCAGAATGGCCATAGGAGTAGGGGCAATGACCCCATCATCAGTGAGAGATGGTAAGTGACTGGAGGGTGAAATGGCAGTGCCCAATTTCTTCTTAAGAAGGGAGACATGAAACACTGGGTGTAGTTTGGATGTGGAGGGCAAAGCTAGCTTGTAAGCCACCATGCCTATCCTCTGAAGTACTTGATAGGGACCATAAAACTTGGGAGCCAACTTTTGATTAGACCGAAAGTGAGCTGTTGATTGGCGGTATGGTTGAAGCCTGAGGTAGACCCAATCGCCCACTGAAAATTCCCTCTCTGTCCTATGTCTATCAGCCAATTGTTTCATACGGTTCTGAGCTAACACCAAATGGTCTTTGATCATCTTGAGAGTGGATTCCCTGTCCATGCCCCACTGATCCACGGCTGCGACAAGTGTTGAACCTGGAATGTATTGAATGGGAGATGGAGGAGCCTGGCCATAGACGATCTGGTAGGGAGTGAGCTTGGTAGAGGAATGGTAAGTGGTGTTATACCACCATTCAGCCAAGGGTAACCAATGGAGCCAAGCCTTTGGTCTTTCCCCAGTAATGCACCGTAGATATGCTTCCAAACACCTATTAACCACCTCAGTTTGCCCATCCAACTGGGGATGGTAAGTAGTGCTTAAGCACAAAGTGGTGCCTTGGAGTCTAAAAAGTTCCTTCCAAAATGTACTGGTAAAAACAACATCTCTATCTGAAACAATGGAGATGGGCATGCCATGGAGCTTGAACACCTGGTCCATGAAGAGTTGGGCTACATCAATTGCAGTATAGGGATGGCTTAGGGCCATGAAATGAGCATATTTGGAGAGTCTGTCGACAACCACTGGGATAACAGACTTGCCACCTGAATGAGGTAAGCCCTCAATAAAATCCATGGTGATATCTGTCCATAGCTTTTCTGGAATAGGCAAAGGCTGCAGCAACCCTAGACTTGCAATGGTCTCATTTTTGTTTCTCTGGCAGGTGTCACACTGGGCTACAAAGCTGTTAACACTGCTTTTCATTCCCTTCCAATAAAAAGATCGTTTGATTCTTTTATAAGTTCTCTCATTGCCAGAATGGCCCCCAAGTGGACTGCTATGAATTTCCTGCAGAACAGCATCCCTAACATTGCCAGTAGATCCCACAACCAGTTTCCCTTTGTAGGTGAGAAGATTATGCTGCCAGAGGTAATGTTTGTGTGATAAAGGATCAAGGGTTAGGTCCTTGATGAGGTCATGTAGCTCTGAATCATTTTCCCATGTCTGCTTAATAGCCAGAAGCCAATCAATTTGCACCACTGACAGAGCCTCAAGTTGTGCTAAAGTTTCCCCAAGTTGTCTAGATAGGGCATCTGCCACCTTATTTTCATGCCCAGCCTTGTACACAATCTCATAATCGTAGCCCAACAATTTGGTCAACCATTTCTGTTGCATTAAAGTAGTAATCTTTTGGTCCAACAAATACTTCAAGCTCACATGATCAGTCCTAATGATGAAATGGTTTCCTAGCCCACTTTTGCACTGCATACACCAAAGCCAATAACTCTTTCTCATATGCTGATAATCCCAAGTGTTTGGGGGCTAAGGTTTTGCTAATGAAGGCTATAGGATGCCCTTCTTGCATCAAAACAGCTCCTAGACCCACACCAGAGGCATCACATTCAATTACAAATTCCTTAGAATAATCTGGCAGTGCTAACACAGGGGCAGTGATCATAGCTGACTTTAATTGCTGAAACGCTTGCTCAGCCAAGGAATCCCACACAAAAGCATCCTTCTTCAACAGTCTGGTTAAGGGGTGGCTAATCTTGCCATAGTCTCTAATGAAACGTCTGTAGTAGCCAGTAAGTCCCAAAAAACCCCTCAATGCCTTGAGAGAGGCAGGTCTAGGCCAATTCTTCATGCTATTCAACTTGATGGGGTCAGCTAGCACACCTTTATCAGAAATAATGTGTCCTAAATACTCCAAGCTAGATTGCCCAAAAGCACACTTGCTTCTTTTCACATACAATTGGTGTGATCTCAGTATAGATAATGCAGTAGTCAAATGTTGTAAATGATCAGACCAAGTAGGACTGTAAATCAATATGTCATCAAAAAATACCAAGTTGAATTTCCTCAGAAATGGTCTGAAGATGGTGTTCATTAAGCTCTGGAAAGTTGAGGGAGCATTTGTTAGCCCAAAAGGCATAACTAGAAATTCATAGTGGCCCTCATGAGTCCTAAATGCAGTCTTTTCAACATCCTTGGGATGAACCCTAATCTGGTGATATCCAGCTTGGAGAACACCTTGGCTCCATGTAGCTCATCAAGCAATTCATCTATTATAGGTATGGGAAATTTGTCTTTGATAGTATACTTATTTAACTCCCTATAATCTACACACATCCTCCATGTGTTATCCTTTTTCTTAACAAACAAGACAGGAGATGAGAAAGGACTCAAGCTAGGCCTTATGATGCCCGTATGCAACATCTCTTTGATCAATTTCTCAATTTCAGATTTCTGTATGAAGGGGTATCTATAGGGCCTGACATGTATAGGTTCAGTGCTACTTTTGAGGGGAATTTGGTGGTCAGCTTCCCTTTGAGGGGGTAAAGAACTTGGTTCCTCAAATACATCATAGTAATTACTTAAGATGTTTTGAATATCAGGGTGTACCTCATGATCTTCCACCTCTATGGTAAGACAGCTGAGTTGGGCAAGGACTCCATGATGAACCCCTTGCAGTGTCCTTCTCATTTGTTTTGGTGTGGCTTGTTCTATCTTGACCTGTGCATTCCCTTGAAGACAGATTGGCTTCCCTTGCAATTGAAATTCCATTTTCAGATTTCTGAAGTTCCAAAGAATGGGTCCAAGGGTGGACAGCCATTGGATTCCCAGTACCATATCACAACCCCCCAATTGGCAATACCCTAACTTCTGCATTGAATTGCTTCCCCTGCATCTCCCAACTAAACGTCTTACACACAACCTTATTGCATAATCTGGTGCCATCTGATATTGCCACAGACAGACTTGGAGTTGCTTCCACACCACAGCCAGAAAATTTTGCCAATCCAGGTTCTATGAAATTATGGGTGCTTCCTGAGTCTATGAGTATGGTAATTGTCCTTCCCTTCAAACATCCTTTAATCCTCATGGTTCTGAATGAGTTACTTCCTATTAGAGCATGCATGGAAATCTGTACATTCTCCAGATCCTCATCAAACATTTCTTGGGAATTTTGTTCTTCACCTTCTTCTTCTTCATCGTTTGCTATTGCTTTCGCTCCAACTTTGTTATTTATAAGCGTGCCCAAAGCGTAGGGCTTACGTCGGAGGTAGCATAATACCGGTAAGACCGGATCGAATCCACAGAGACCGAAGGAATCCGAGCGTGAATATTGT
>JAXBDA010003950.1:0-31515 GCA_036023075.1 Gaultheria prostrata | reverse complement strand
GGGGGGGCGCAAGCCTATCCCCCTTTAAAGGTCTTAGTTAATCCTAGGGTCGGGGTGTTGTTAGCTTATCCGGGTGTATAAAAAGACCAAATTACCCCCTCAAAACCATTTTCTATTCACACTACAAGATTTAATGAGGGCAACAAAGTCATTTCTCATATTATCAACTTTTATCCACCCACTCTTATCCACTCATATCAACTACTACCCAAACCAAGTATAAGCTTATCTCCCTCCTTAACTAATCCCCCCTTATAACATATCCACCTCTTAGCCACCTTCATTCTTTATCCCACAAAACCTTATCCGTTCGACAAACGGGCCGCTAGATCCACATGTTTGTTTTTATTTATTTTTTGAATTGTTCTGTTTTTTTCTCAACAGTTGAAGTTCTTCTTTTTTTCGTTTTGGTTAGTGGGAAACTGAAAAACAAAAGTAGGAACCATTAAGCCAAATTACAAAGAAGTTCATTAAATACAAAGGAGGAATTTCATAGTTTAATTTGTAGGCTTTTTGGCCTTGGCTTCTTTACTTTTTTCATTCCTTTCCTCGACAAGATACAAATTAAGCTAACGTCTTGCTTGGGGCTGCCTTTGGAGATTACTGCTAGCAAACGTGCTTGCTTCAATTTCATTGTTGACAAAAACCCAAAAAACTCTAGCAAGATGGAAGTCGGATATCTCTCAGGCTGGAAAATTAACCTTGGTTAAGTTAGTTATGTCTGGACTACCCCTTCATCTGCGTTCTTCTCATAAGTTATCGTCTTCTATCTGTTCTACACTCAATTCAATCTCTACTAATTTCTGGTGGAAAGTTGGGATAGGAAACCTATTCATTGGCTGTCTTGGAGGGAAATCACTACTTATAAAAGGGAAGGAGGTCATGGTATTCGTGACATGAAACTGTTCAATCAGGCCCTACTAGCCAAACAATGTTGGAGGCTTCTTAATAACCCATCCTTGCTTACTCCAAAAATTCTCGTTCATCGATATTGTAGTAACTTAATGTTAAACCCCATTCCAACTCCTCTTGGGGTTGGAAAAGTATCCTTTTTGGTGGGGACCTTATCGCTAAGCATATTACCTCGAGAGTTGGTAACGAAGAATCTATCTACCTGTTCCATGATAAATGGATTCTTGGTTGGGATACGCCTCTTAGCCATCTCGTTCCTTATGTTGGTCCTAACACGCTTAAAGTCACCTATCTCCTCTGCCAATCCACGTCTGGCATTTCTTGGGATATGTCCAAAATTCTTGACATCATTCCAGCTTTCCTTATCCCCAAGGTTCTATCTATCACCCTTTCGGATTCAGAGTGTCCGGATCATTATATTTGACGTATACGTCTTCTAGCCACTATACTGCTAAATCAGGCTATAGATCTCTTTACAATAGTCAAAGGGGCAATGTCTCAACCACAGGGTCTTCTATCTGGATCTATAAAGGATACAATGTTTGGAATTTGGTTTGGACTCTGAATCTTCCTGAGAGGATTAAGGTTAACCTCTCTCCTATTTGTCCCCTCTGTAAATGTGAGGAATAAACCATAGTGCATATTTTCTGCCATTTCTGTAAAAGACAACTGTTTGGAATTTCAATGATTTTCCCCTTCCCTCAATGGGCACTTCTGGGTCCTTAATCTTTAATGAGTGGCTTTTGGACCGAATTATTCTGTATATAAATGATAAAGATAAGCTTTACCTCCTCATTGCTATTCTCTGGTCAATCTGGAAATAAAGGAACCTGCTTATTTTCTCTAATTCAGCTTTCAACAGTGATGTGGTTTTGGCAATAGCTATAGAAAATGCTCTGTGGTTTAAGCGAGCTTCTCATTGGCATAAGCAATCCAAGCCTGGGCAGAATTTGGCCAACAAATTTCCTTTCTTCATTATCAAACCATACCCTCCTGAATGCACTTCACAGAAAACATGTATCATTCATGTGGATGGAGCATAGAAAAAAGATCATCCCTGGTGTGGTCAAGGTTTCACTGCCACTCACCGGATGGTTCTTTGCTCGCCCAGAAGGCTATCTTGGCTTTCGGTTCAATGCTTTACACTCAGAAATGCTAGCAATTCAAGAAGCGCTTAAATGGGTTCATTCGAATGATGTTGTGCAGCTTGTAGGGAGGAGTGAGAGTCATTACAATGACTCTTTTTTGATATGCAACATCCAAGCTCAGATTTAAAAATTGCGATTTTGCAAGATTTCCAAAATTGATTTTAAAGCTGTTGGCAGGGCTCATGATCTTACCCAACAAGCTATCTCCTCTTTTGCGCGTCATTCCAACACAGGTGATGACGATCCTCGGGATCCCTCTGTTACCTAGAGTTTTTTATTGTTTGTTTGATGTTGCATTGTGTTGCTGTATCTTGGTTGACTCTCCATTTGAACCGATGGTTAAGGCAATTCTCTCTATTTTTCCAAAAAAAAAACTAACTAATCTATGCGGCGTAGGATAAAGAGCCAATAAATAATGAACGTTGCTACACACACAACAGCTCTGCACAACAGCTCTACACATCAACTACAAATCGTAAAATCTGAAAACACCGTTCCCCTCTCCCTCTCGTTGGATACACCACCAGCACCTCGACGAAGAGCTCCACCACCGGCGATGAACCACCACCATCGCGTACCACACCGACGAAGTAGACATTCCACTTCCAGCGAGGAGGCCTCTTTCTTCAACTCCGACAAGTTTCGAATTACACAGACGAGTTGTGTTATTTGACTTCCATCCAATGTCAACCGGTGGCAATCCCAAACACCACGGCCTCACCACCCACCTCTGCCGCGTCCCGGATCTCACCGACACCAAAAAGGCTTCAGATTTAAACGACCCCGGTGAATACGACAACAACGTGTTTCAGACCCTCCCTTATTGCATCAATCTTGTATGAATCGAAGCAGTTCTTGTACGGAGGCGTCTTCTTGGTGTGGTCGCGGTGGTAATTGTGCTCGGGTGGTGGCTGCCGGCTCGATTCCTTATGGACACTAAGAATTTGGGGGGAAAGGAAAAGAGGCAAAAATGGCTCGTTTTTTAGATTTTGAATTTTTTTTTTAGAAGCCAAACAACTCGTTTGGCTCTTTGCTGTGTAGTTGTTGTGTTGCCTTGCTAAGTAGCATTTTTTTATAAAAAATGGAATTTAATGCCAACTTTTCATGATCTTTTTAGAAAATTTCTGAATGTTTTGTCGGTGCTGTCACTTAATGTTTAAATTGACAATTCTAACCTTGATTTTACCGGAATCGGGAGTGCTGCGAAGCCCACGGCAAGGTCACGACAGCATTGTTATGATGATCGGAAATGTCCACTGCGTAGAGCTCGTCAAATACTACAAGCATGTAAAAATCAACTCGGTCAAATATTGTTAAGTGGCTCATTGGAACACATATAACTTGAAAAGAATGAATTTAGTGGTTTTGATCCAGTGTTTCGGATCCATTCAGTTTTAAACTGTACACTTTTTACAAGCCTGTATGTGCACCGAACCAAAAGAGTATCGAGTACAACAATATCCATTTTTGAGTCCCACACCAATAATTCAAAAGAGAGGCCAATTTAAAAAAAATTCTTTTATCGTAAAATTATTTTACAAGTCGAAGAAGCAAACGGAGCAAGAAACAATTGCATTGGAAAATTTCAGATCGCAGCGGGTTGAAACTTGAAACCCCACAAGATCTCGCGAGTCCGACGGCGGGACAGATGATCCACGCGAAGAAGACCAAGTTTTGATCCGATCGAAAAATCGAGTTTCGGAGAGAAGTTAACCTCTACAACTTATTAGGGTTTCTTCTCATCTCTCACTTTCGATTTGCACCAAATGCTGAAACTAGCAACGTCTCGACTCTCCTGGCCCTTTATCAACCCTTCCATCTCTCTCATATGTAACACTAAAACCACCCCATTGACCCCAAGCTTCAATTCTCTCTCTCCTACTCCTAAGGTACCGCATTTTCTCCTTCTCTCTGCTTCTGAATCTCCCATTTCAAATTTTGTTTGGTTGCTGAGAAAATGCAAGAAAACGAAGCGAACTTAATTACGTACTATCAACAGTGAACATAGTTTTTTTTTTCTTCTTAGTTTTCCGGCCCCTTGCCCGACCTAATTCAATAATCGGTTCCGCTTCATATTAGTTGAGGTTTAAAATCATGTTAATTGGATGCCATTTAATTTGTGATCGGATCGCAAAAACAAATCAAAGTTGGGTTCTGCACACTGGATTGGAACCCAGCAAAATTCAATAATGAGTTCTTTTTTTTTTTCAGTCACAAATTAATTGGTATCCAATTAACATGATTTTAAACTTCGTAAGCATTTCGACGAGATTATGAAGGGAACTGCTAATTAAATTAGATCTGGCAAGGGACTTGAAAATAGCCAACTGAACGGGGTGCAGTTTCCAGAGAACTGCAAACAAGCTCATTCCTTCTGGTTTTGGTCATTGGTGTAATGGTTATTGGTATCATTTTTCGCTCACAGTATCTCACGTTAAGCATCAGGGGCGTGCGAGTGGGAGGTAAGGAGATTCCAGATAACAAGCGGTTGGAATTCTCTTTACAGTACATCCATGGAATTGGCCGCGCCAGAGCGCACCAAATCCTCTGTGACCTCAACATGGAGAACAAACTCTCAAAGGACCTGTCCCAGCACGAAATCATCTCTCTCCGGGAAGAAGTTTCCAAGTACTTGATTGATTACCAACTCGTAATATTTCTATCTTGAAAGCCCTTTCATTGATAGTTCTTTAATTCTATTTATGCTAATTCCATATTATAAAGCAAGCACATCAGTTTGGCGTGAACCCGTCTCTGAAGCTCGGCTGTGTACATTCTTAAATCTTATACCTTCAGTTTTTTTTCCCCAATTTTTATCTCCTTGTATGGTCCTGTTGGATCGAGGGATTGGATAAGAAAAGAAAAGAAAGGGTTAGAATTTATCATCAAAACACTTATTTGGATCCAGTATGTGTTGTTGAGAAATGGAGAAAAATACAGAAATGAAATGTTTAGATTTGCTCCCCTTTCTTATCTCACCCTTTATCACAATCCAAAGGGGTTATTGGTACTTCCCAATTTTCGGTGGCAAGGCTGGCTTTGCCTTTTGGCCAGTGAACCATGGGCTTTAGGCTCCAGACTTGGGAAGGCCCCATTATTCCTATAGCCATTACATACATGTATTTATGGAAACAAAACTTATGCGAGAAAGAATTCTACATTCAACACGTGCATAGAATTTGCCCAGAGGCAAGTATTTTTAAAGTCACACGTATATATAACTGTCTGTGTGTAGATTGTATGCAAGTTTGTAAAATTGATGTGGTTTTGGGTGCTTCAGAGACGATCCAATGAGCTTGCAATTAAGAGGTTGAAGGAGATTCAGTGCTACAGAGGGATAAGACACATTCAGGGGCTTCCTTGCAGAGGACAGCGCACGCATTAGCCAGAAACGGGGTTGTCCTCTCTTTCTGTTTTTGATGGATATTGATACTGGTTTTGTCGCCGTACCTGGTTTTAGTAGAACTAAAACTGCTTGAAATCGATGAATTGTATTCATGATGATTGGAATTGCAATTAGTTTTGGTTGTTTTCACTTTTGAGACTGTTTTGGTTAAAAATGCATCGTCTTCTAGTACTGTTGGAAGGGAAACTTTCCTGTTTTATTTTAATTCTGGTTGTTCACTTCTTCTTTAATAGGTTATCAACTTATCATTCCATTATGTAGCTGACCGTTTGCTAGCCAACTGAGATTTGGGTGGATATAGTATGAGCGAATATGATAAAAGGGCATGTGTGTATGCATATGTATATGTATGTATGCATGTGTGGGTACGTGTGTATATATATATATATATATATATATATAGATATAGAATATGATGTAGATTGTTTATTTCGGTTTTTGTAGAAGAGAGGATGTGTATATGCGTAGTTTATTTTAGGGTGGATATGGGTAGGCGGATATAGAATTCAAAGGAGAGGTGACATTTTCGTAATTGAGAGGCCTGATAGATATACCATGGAAGGGGCGAGTGGGTGTTGCTCTAACCGGGCACTGGCGGATATACAATATGGGCTATATTATATCCATTGTCTACATCCAGGTGCAAATAACGGATATTAGTAGTTTGGATATGATATCTGGGGTGATAGTATATCCACCATCTCTTGCTAGCAAACGGCACCTTATAGTATTATATTCTGGTAATCTGAGTAAATAAGCTTTAAAATATCTGTGCACGTTATACGGTAACTCATGTAGCATGAATAATAAAGCTATTAGATTCACACACGGGCACACCTCATCATGGTTGTGTTGCCTTCATCCCCTTCATCTAGTTAGCCCGCCGTTTTGTCTACGACTCTATGTCATGATAATCATTTACCCTAGCTTCCATGGTTGTGTTGCTTTCGTCCCCCCTCATCTAGTTAGCCCACAGTATTGTCTACAGCTCTATGCAATGATAATCATGAATCAATGCTTTCATTTTCCTGATTGTCAAAATTAAAACTCATGGTGAAATCCAGCTTCCCTCTGTCCCATGGTTCCTTTTAGCGGTTGCCAGTTTGTATATGCAACTACCTATTCTTGAAGTTCTTGCTGCTTTGCACTTCAATCCCTGAAAGGGTCTTCCAGGATACCGGTATCTTTCATACTGATGATGGCAATATTCACTATGAGACATTCCATCACCTGAAGCTCTTTATTGCTCTGGTATGAAGTATATTGCTCTCTGCATATGTGTTTATCCAAAATCTGATCTCTACACATGCATTAGTAAACGTGTATTCCATTGCTTAAATTATCATTTGGAGGATCGGGGCAGGCCCTGTAGTAATAGGATCCCCAATTCCGGGTTGAATAGGTCAATTTAGGTTTGTATTCTTTTCTGTTTACCCCTAAAATACTTAATTTGATTCTCATGTATTCCTGATTTGACCTTTAGGCCACTCTTGTTCGTTCTTTGCATCTTAGTTTTGTTGTGCATATATTTTCAAATCTCTCAAGTGTGTGAAGATTTTCCATAGTTGTAAGACTTGTGATTAGGCACTCAACTTCTAGTTTGAAGCTAACTTGATATGCAAATATAGATGAAGCTTGCAAAAGAATAAATCGTAAATACTTGAGGAAAACAGCTTTCAGCTTCAATTCCTGCTCTCATTGTTTGTCTTACTTTGAGAGCTCATAACTGGAGATTTTACCAGAACAAATGCACCAATGCTTTCTTCGGTAACTGCCATGGGTGACCTTTGTTCTGTTGTCTTTACCATCCTGTTCATCTGTTTGGCAGTCTGTGATAAGAAAATGGCTCTATAGACTATACGTAAGGTGGAGATGAAATAACGCACTGCACTTCTTGAATGATGCGAGTCTGCTGGGTTGTATCTTCAGATTTAGTACCTGAATGCGATTTAACGAGGTGTTGAAATAAGTTTTGAGGAAGACCGAAGGTGGTAAGCTAGATGGTAAGGGTGAGTGGGCTTAAGTGCCCTCCCTCTTGTACACAATCCGATGAGGTTCGAGTCCCACCAATTATAGGATTAACTTGGAGGGTCCTTTATCCATCTCGTACTTAGGTGGTACGTTGGTGATGGTCCGTCCTTTCAGACAGTAGCTATGGCTCGAACCGGACATTCCACAATGGGTCGGAAGCCCCTATGGTCACGCCCAAGGGGATTACTACGCTGATTGCCCCCTCCAACCTTTTTTGAGTTCAAAATATTAAAATAAAAATAAGTTGAGGCCTTTAAAAGGGGTATAGGAAATGCATTCTAGCTTTCCTAACTTTCACTACATCTCTCCGTTTTAGTAAATAAAGAAAATCAGCTTTATCTGTTACCCTCCAAGATATCTATGCTGTGAAATTTATCTAGTCATCTCTGTTGCTCATTGCAGAAAACATCTAATAGTAGTGCTTAAATTAAGCCAAGGTATCATTACCTCTAAAGCTAAAACACTGAATTCCATGAAACCAGTAGCATCAATTTTTTTTTTTTTTTGATAACCGGATGTTTGGGTCAGCTTGCGTGCACCTTGATTAATTCTGAGCTCCCAGTAGCCCCAAGAGTTTGCTGGCAAGGGGAATCGAACCTGAGACATTAGGTGAGAGCAAATCCCTAAGTCCCAAGGCAAGACCACTTTGCCAACCCATTAGTTTTGGTAGTGCCAAAACATTGATCAAAAGTTCAGAACAGACCCAGGGAGCATCGATAGAATGAAGTTCTAACAAACTTACATCGATTCATGATTTACTGGAAAGATAAACTTACATCCATTCATATGGGAACAAAACTGGTAAGAGTTTGTTGTACAGCCAGATAACCTTGAAATAGTGCTTAAATTAAGCCAAGGCATCGCATACCTCTAAAGCTAAAACATTGAATTCCACCATACCAAGAAAAACACAACCTACATAACCTCTACTTGTCCATTATGTCTTCTTTCCCATGTCCAGGGTTCCTCACAGGAGCGGAAAGGTAAACGAATTTAAACTTCTCATGGAAGTGCAAGAGAATCAGAACCACGAATTCGAAGCAGAGAGTAGATGACATGCGGTGATCTACTCTTCCTCAAACCTAATCTTCTTTGCAGCAGGCTGATTGCCACCCACCTGCAATAAAATCAAATCACAGGACAGGATACTCAAATATCTGATAATCTGGTCATAGTGATTCACTTGCTAAATATAAGTATCACCAAACTGTATATTACTATAGAAGGCTTAAACTAAACATTTACTGACAAAGAAACACGAGAACCCTTTTCACAGCTACTTCCTTGTCAGGATAATTGCTCCGTTATCACTTGAAACAATTTCCATAAAATGGTGGCCCATGCCTCCAAATTTTATATTAGCAGAAAGGAAGATAATTTTCCTTGTAATCTCTTTTCAACAGCAGAATTGTCTCTACCTGAATTTTTCAATAGTATACCTCTATTTATTTTGTAAGGCAAGAGCATTGGAGTAAAAGCATGGAGAAAAGACTATGTTCTTACAATTTCAGGGCACTCGTACTCAATACCAGCAGCTTCAATCTTCTTCCGCCTTCTCTTGTCCCGCTTCAAGATTCCTTCCATCAACTTCTTGTGCTCTTCCAATGTTCTTTCCTGAGTAATCATCACGACAGGTAGAGGGCATTATGTCGAAGTATAATTACTACGAGGACAATAGTAAAGGATTCATTTCTCTTCCCCTTTTTATTTTCTTCTTAAGCACAAAGGATCATTGCCAGATGCTTGCATCTATATATTTGTTCACTCACCTTGTTATGTCGCTTCCTTTCCATTTGAACCCAATCCAATGGTGTGTACCGTCGATTAACACCTTTCCATCTACCAAAGTAAAACCATCAGCACTTAATTGGTGCCACAGAAACTGACTTAAGGTATTAGAAGGATCATGATAACCATTTTTTTTAATATCCACATTTTTGGTAAGAAAATTCATGGGTTAACCTTTATCATTTTCTTGATTTCTGTTAAACCAATATTATACCAACACAGCATAAATATCAATATTAAAGATCATTCGATGAAGTTTTGACAATTTATTCACTGCTTGATGTAAGGAATGTCAACCAAACAAATACCAAGGGTACAGAACAAAAGACAATGTAGATGTTTTATATACAGATGACTATCGGACTTATGCCCATCAAGATTGATGACTTCAAGAATTTTCACTAGAAATGTCTTGCAAAAGATTTAGCCACGATTTCCAAGACATTAAGTACTTGAAAGCTCTTGCTAAAACCTTCTCAATGTGCTATTCTATATCTTTAGCATGTCGAGCATTAGGAAGCTTGGTTTGGTAAAATTACACATAATACACATCCAACACACTAAATAGTGTGTATCCACTACGGAGTTGCAGTTTCTGTGTTTTTGTGCACAGCATGTGCACATGGTTCCACATCTTATGACACACTTTACATACTGATACTTCCTTATCCGAAAGGGAAAAACGTGTTGCAGGTTTCAAAAAATTCAAATGACATCAATAAAAAATAGACAATTCTTACAATTTTGGGTGAGCACGCTCTGGAGGAATAAGGTGAACTTGCAACATGTGCTCAAACATAAGATAATTATGCATACACTCAGCTACGATTTTCGCAACCTGCACCGATTAAAACCACCATTAAGACACATTACCAAATAAACTGATAACCAGTATGAAAAAGATCAATTTTTCCTTGAGATAAGCATCACCTCAGGGGACTCAAATTCCATAAAGCCAAAATGCTTGGACTTTCCTGTCTGTAGAACATTGAAGCATAGAACCAACAAAAAAAAAAGTCAGCCAACTTAAACCATAAGAGAGTAGCAGTCTCACATAAAACTCCAGCATGCATTCCAGTCCAAAAAATTTGAACACACAGCAAAGCAAAAAAAATATACAGGCAATAATGACAGTGATTCACGCCAACCTTCTTATTCCTCGCGAGTCTAATCCTCTTGATTGTGCCAAACTGTCTAAAGAAAGCTGCAAGAATATGAAAAATAATTATTCCATGTTGAACTATCCAATTATACAGAGGCACATATATTTGGCATTTCCCCCCGCTGGACACGTGAAATATACGTATATCTCAGGGTAAACAAATAGTATGAAAAAACATTGTACCTTCCATTTCATTCTCATAAAACCCATGTGGAATTCGCCCAATATAGAGGACTGCAGCAGTGCTTTCCGGATTTTCGCATTTTGGAAGCTTACGGCCAGGACCACCCTCTAATGGCTATCAAAGACGTAAAAATAAATCAACAAGGGCAATTAAAGAGACACGAATTATTCAAAGAAATATCAATAACAAAATGGGCGTACCAAGAAATCAGCAGATTCCTTTTTGACACTTTCAGCTGATAATTGTGATGAACCCTTTTTCAATCTTTTCGCCATAGCTTTCTTCCCCTTGACACCGATCTTACTGCCAAGAAAAAACGCAGACAAAGCAATGAATATTCAACTTCTTTTCTTGCCCCAAAAGATGGAACTCAACAAGTACTGTGCAAAAACAATTCGAATTCAGAAAAGTGGAACCCTAGATGGAGGATGAGAGAGAGGGAGACTAACACAGAGAGGGGGAGAAAAGTACCTGTTCGATTAACGATTTGGGCTGCTGCTGATTACAAAGGAAACCCAATGGCCTAGAAATGAGGGTGCTCACAGTCCGGATTGACATGAATCCAATTCTAATCCGTGAGTCACGATTTTTTTAAAATAGAATCCGTGTCCAATCCAAAAGTCTTACGGTTCGGTTCCAATCCGATCCGCGAGTCACAGATCGATTCCGGATTTGTCCATGGATTTTCAACTTACTCTACAAAAAATCATCAATTCATTTAAAAATCCAAACTCAACATTGAAACAAACACTTCACTAGTACAGTTAATAGATGATAATATAAAGCATCAAGAAGAAAATAGAAAGAAATGTCACTGGAAAGAAATAATTAAAGTTTATTAAACATTCCAACAAATTAATTGAACAAATCTAAACTTGAACATTATGAAATTAAAATAGATAGCCAAAAAATAATACCGAAGATTCGTTTTGAATTCCAAACACAGTAGGCTATAACCTTCCATATCAAAATATCAAATTGTCAATATTATAAAGGTGGTAAAATTATTTATATATACTTATATATTTAGTTTTTAAAAATTATATATAATAAAAATCTCACGGTCCGGATCGGTTAATCCACGGTTTCAAAATTAAAATCCGTGTCCGGACCACGAGTCACGGTTTTTTATTTTTTGAATCCGTGTCCGGACTATTAATCCACGGTTAAAATCCAAAAGGCACAGTTCGGTTCGGTCCGGACTGGATTCACGGTTTACCGATTTTTTTGAGCAGCCTACTAGAAATTGGATTTGAATTGCAACAATCACATGTAATGCCCTATAACTTGATCTATTTCACGAATTCCTCCCTCTAATTGTACTCTTTTCAATTCACACGCTAAACAACAATGTCATCCGTATATCTTACCCCAGTTACCCCAACTTCTCTAGGGCTTACTGTATCTAACCTTTTGAACTTATTGTAAATTACGTACAAGTTTTCAGTTCCCAAATGGACAGCTACACATACAGAAAAAAAGGGGACATAAAATGTACAGATCAGTTCGGGGACCCACTTTTGGGTCCCACACGAACGATCCGAACCGTGAAACGCGGTGGATTTTGGATCGAGCACTTATAGACGTCCGACTGAGCTGATTTCTCGCGGGGTCCTTTTGGAAAATCATTCTAAGATGAATGAACGGTTCAGATCGTTCGTGTGGGACCCAAAAATGGGTCCCCAAACTGATCTGTATATTTTCTGTCCCTTTTTCTTCTGTGCAGTTAGGATTATCCGTTCCGAACTCATGTTTTCTATGAACAAATCTCACATTATAGTCTTTTTGTGTACTTAAAGTATATAGAAATCAAACTCAACCAATTTTTTCTCAACTATACATGACAAGAAAAACTCCTCCCCTTCCTACTCCGTCATGACCCTTCTGTTTACTTTTCTGATAATATACTATATCAGTTGCTATTAAAAAATGATATACCTAATAACGGGGTTGGAGTTTGAGAGCCAGTTATTGGCTAATGGTTTGTGAAATGATGTTACAGTACTCAAGTTAGTCAGGTATTATGTCAATTTTATATCGTGAATAGCAATTATTAAGGTTGCACAATAAATGCCAACATTGATAAAAACACAAAGACGATAAATGGGTGCTTCCCAAGTTAGCCCATGTGCGCATGCATGGACTCTGGTATCAAATTAAAGATGACACATGACGATTTTTTAGGATGACATAACAAAAAGGTTTGGGTGAAAAAAAAACTTAAAGACTTGATGAAGACCTAAATCAATAAAATCAAGAAATGCAAACTAAAATCAAATAATGTGATGCAGCTATTCTAAGGAAAACTTTAATACGGTAAACCAGTAAAAGATTTAATGGCTATCGGGTATGGTGGAATTAGGGGACTATGTTGAGTTTGAATTTTTCCTCGATAATAAAAGGGACAACACGGAGAGAGAAATTAGTCAAAACTTCCATCAGTGCCGGCTTTGAGTTTTTTGAGGTCAGATGCGAACTTTATTTTTGAGGTCTATTGTATAATACGAAAAAAAAAAACGACAAGAATTAAAAACAATATTAACACAAAGCTCGATAATCATTATATACTTTAATCCGAAATATATTACTTAAACATCACATTTTTCATATTTTTTTGTAGCAAAAGTAGTAATTAAGCTCTCATAGATGTATACCTATATATAAGGGTATGAAATATCTGGGGGCCCATAAAAAAATTAGTCAAAATTTGGGGGTCAAATGCGGCCGCATACTTGACGTATGTCCAAAGCCGGCTCTGACTTCCATTCATTAACTTCATTTGAAATTAGAAACATTAGGTTGATTTAACTTATTCTGCAAGAGCGCAAATCTATATAGTATATCTTTCTTTTTAAAAAAAACATGGCTAAATAATACTCTAATTGTCTGAAATGAGAGTTATCCTACATAATTTTATAGTTATGAAATAGTCCAATGACAAAACATAGAACAAGATCCCGATAAAACTATTTTTTTCTAGTGCCTTGTGAAATTTATCCTTTCATATTTGAAAATGAAAAAAGAGTAGGAGTAAAAACTCAATCGATCTCAATAAGGATGTCATGCATCGCTCGCTATGATGACATTGAAAGCTTACTTGGAAAAGACCAACACAGGTGATGAAAGCTTGCATAAGATTTTTGAGCCGCCATACAAAGGTTTCGAAAAATTTCATTGTTGAACCTGATAATGTGAGCCTGAAAAAAAAAACCTATAATATTTCGAAATCAGAAAGGGTAGTGATTTTCACACTATTTTTTCACTATCCACACTCTTTTTATTCACATCAATCTATATTGTTACCTTTTCGTAAGTTCATTTTTTTCACACATGAAGGAGCAATGTACAGTAAATTCACACCAATAAAGCAGAGAACATTAGTGTAGATGGTAAAAAAGTGAGTGCGCTAGAATCAATTTCCGATCAGAAACCCATATTTACTCTTCAGCTTACTTGTCCTACAATTACTGCGTGAATACTTCCCTTGCTGCATCAATTTGACCTCCTTCCGATAACTTTATTACTGCAAAACTAAACACATTCTCAATCTTTTTGGCCAAAAATCAATTTGTTTGATACCGCTGCCCATAATCTTGCCAAGGCAGCTATGAACAATATGTAATGTTTTATATTTATGGGTTTTGCTTGTTTATCAAAACATTTGTTTGATACAGTTGGACCTTATATTCCGCATGATGTTCTGTTGTCTAATGGATCGAACTTTCTCATTAGGATGTAAATCTTTAGCTTTGATGTAAATATGTTTGCATTTGGTTTTAAAAGAAATGATCTGAAAAGTAATTTGCATCTCCGCGCCTGTAATCTTTGACACCCTCATTGGAAATTTTGTTCTTACTGCACTTTTAGAGGGAGGGGAATTCTTGATTAGAATTGTATGACAGTGCTGCCATCTTGCTGAGTTTGAGCCATTAGAATCATTCCCTCAAAGAAAATACTCCATAAATTGCTTTACGTGCATTGGCATCAAAATATTGTACTCAGCAAAAAGCAGCCACCTAAACTGATCTTAGAAAATCAAATTTACGTACAGTCCCACTGGTAAGTTACTAACTTTTACAAGTGAGCGAAAACTTGGAATACGTAATAAATGAGAGAGAGAGAGATCAAATAAAAGATGACTGTAGATGAGCAACAAGCTGATATCGACATTGAAAATGCTCGAGTACCATGGTTTTCCTTTGCACGTTGGTGGATCTGATACATAACAGAAGTATCTATCTGCAAGCATCTGGAGAGGCACATACTTGCGAGATCGGTGGCAGGCCTCAATGAGCTCTTGAAATTCTTTCATGAGCTCAACCAAGCCCCTGGACGAATAGACATGATTTCATGAGGGAATATCCTGTGAAACAGCAATGATCGGAAGGATTTATTCACAAGATATCCAAATGAAGTTAAAAATCGGTAGCAATAACTATCAATGTGTTCATCAACCGGAGACAGAACAAGTGTACAGCAAAACCCCGTGCATGAGGGTTCTGTTGTAGAGGCACCATATGAATATCACACGGACCAAAACATAATCTGCATATTTGGAAGTATAGTAGTATAAAATTCCTCGCGGATTTTCATTCTCAAGAAATGGCTTTGCAACTGGTAGATGACCCATCCCTCTTATGTACCATTGTGTTGACAAGATAACAAATTTACACATAAGCAGTCTGCCAACTTAGTCATCTGTCAAGGTTGTGCACCATTTTTTTCGCCCAAGGTAAATAGGACCGTGTTAGATTTTGAATTTGTCGATGGAATTGTGGAAGTAGATGAAAAGGAAAGGAAATTGCGAAGTTTAAGTATTAATTGTTTTCGCTCTGCAACTCCCTTCACAGATCCAAGATCAAAACACAGCCAAAGGCAAAGAGTAAACAGAAATTTACCCAAAAGGTCTTTCTTAACGAAGTTGGTTTAGATACAAAAACAAGCCTACAACACAAACAAACTGATCTCCCTGGCTAATGGTATATTTAGTGGAATGCAATAAAGAAAAGGGGAAAAACCTCCAGCAAACCAGTACAATCCAAAATTTATTTTTACAGTATATTTGCTGTCCACCAAAAGTTTGGGAAACTTCACATCTCGATGGACGATGGGAGGTTTGAGCAGATGAAGGTAACTGGGGCACCGGTGCCCCACTAAAGCTAAGCCATTAGATCAAAAATAGATGAATCTGAGCCATTAGATGAAAACTACCACGGGAAGGAGGGTGGTTTTGCCCTTTTCCCGTGCAATTGCACTTACTATGAACACAAGCTTTACTTACCACAAACACAGGCTTTACTTACCACACGTATAGGCCATAAATTGTGGTAAGTAAATCCTGTGTTGATGGTAAGTGTGATATGTTTTTGTAGTTTGTAGACCTAATGTTCGTGGTAAGTAAAACCGGGGCACCGGTGCCCCAATACCACTTTGGGGCACCACAGCTGGCTCCGTTAAAGAAACAGCCAGCTTCTAAATCCAAGAAAATTAGTATCTTGCAGTGAGCTGAAATACTTGCTCTTCGTACAAGACAAACAAAAAGAGAGCTCTCTGGACACTGGTTTTATTCTGGTATCTTGCCCACCCTACTAAATTAGTGAAAGGCATGGGAAGCAAGAAATCAGGGTACCCGTACATGTTTGGAATAAAAGGGTTCAGTTATGGTGAGGAAGTATTCAAAAATCTCATCCACCCTTCCCCAATTAGATTGTGTAATTAACAAACTCCATCCTATATGACATTTAATTTCCACTCCTATATCTATCACGCTCAACGATGAACATGGATTTGCAAACTGATCCGAGTCATTTATGAAGTCTCAAAAAGTCATTATTTTTGTTCGTGTGCCAGAATTTATCCTTGTTTGTCTTCTTGGGAAACTTACTGAGGGACTCTCGAGGATTTTTACCCTTATTTTTATCTTCTTTCTTGTAAGCATCTCCCCTATTGCAAATTGGACCTGTTCCCTTTTTTTTTAATATCGGTATCATGGATTTCTCCTCGAAAACATTCGAGCACCTTCATGTGATCCGAAAGATGTCTTAGATAAATCCAGCCCCAAGATCAAATCCGGCCCCAAGATCAGTAGACATCAATCTATTTATGATTATCTAACTTCGTCTACCTTTGTGGGGGCGAACAAGATGGCAAACGGTTCGTAGTTTAGCCTGGCTATACCTGTCCTTGCCTACCTCTATCATTGTTTCAATAAGGTGGCTGCATCTTCTACACCAGGAAAGCAAGCTATTCACGGACCTTTCAATATTTCTTTGGGTGGATTTCCCTTTACTTTTGAAAGCTCTTATTCTCGTAAGAGTCCTCTAAAGCTGGGTTTGAAATTTGACGGGAAGTTTATTCCATATTTGAGCTTCATAGGTAACCAAACTCCTGATGAATTTTATGCGCATAAGTCACCTTTTTGTTTACTCAAATGACTTCTATCTTCGAGCTCTTGTTCATGAGGATGAACCAAAAGGGAGGATCAAGGATGATGATAAAATTACTCCTTTCTTACTTAGTTATCTGATAAACCTTCGTTCTGGAATCTTGACATTTAAGGGTGGCTCTTCATTTCTTTGTGAGCCCTATGCCCCAAATAGGTATGTCTGTCGGTTTAGATTCAGTCAAGCATGCCCAAAAGCTGTAGATGTGACTTGGCGCAAATCCTCACAGTCCAACCCATCTTCATTTTATTATCGTTGGTGTGAGATGTTGCGAAAAGGGACAAATGTTATCATGGAGCTTTTGCAACCTCATTTTATTGCATTCATGACGGAACCTATGCTCGTTGGTGGTTAGCCTCTTCCTTTGCAAGTTTTCAATTTTCTATGGGTTTGAAAAGATAGCAAACCAGTCGCTCTAAGCCTACGACTCCAAAGAAGAAAATCAAGAAGCCCAATGCTCCGATCATTCTTGACACCCCTTCTTCACTTTCAAGGAGTTCTCCTAGTAAATCTGCGAGGTCTACTTCTAGCATGTCGTCCCCATCAAGATCTTGTCCTATCAAGGCGAGGTATCCTTGTAAGTATCTTCTTAATATCTTTAAGACCAAGTGTCAGCTTGTATGTGGAAAACCTATCTGCTTTGAGTTTGAGGATCCTGATGCCGCACATTCTTCGTTGGAGATGATCTTTTTTGAAAGCTTTCGTCGTCTTACTAAAGGCCTTGTGTCCAGACCCTCTTCTGTGGAATAATTTAAGGGCTATCTTGACTCTATTCTTGAAGGCAAGGATTCCATTCTTGAAGGAGAAGATGAGCAATCCATCTTAAACAAGTTTCAGAGCGGATATGAGTTACTTGTATTAGGACGATTTAAAATAAAGAGAACAGAGACTCTTAGTCATTCTATGTTCTCGGAATATTCAGCCTCGGTTTCATTATGAATACAATGAATACAATAAAATGAGGTTGCAGTAGCTCAATGATAACATTTGTCCCTTTTCACAACATCTCAGACCAACGATAATAAAATGAAGATGGCTTGGACTGTATAGATTTGCGGCAAGTCACATCAACAGCCTTTGGGCATGCTTAACCGAATCCAAACCAACGGGCATACCTGTTTGGGGCATAGAGCTCACAGAGAAATGAAGAGCCAACCTTAAATGTCAAGATTCTAGAACGAAGGCTTATCAGATGACTAAGCAAGAAAGGAGTAATTTTATCATCATCCATGATCCTCCCTTTTGGTTCATCCTCGTGAACAACAACTCGAGGATAGAAGTCATTTGAGTAAACAACATAAGGTGACTTATGCGCATAAAATTCGCCACGAGTTTGGTTACCTATGAAGCCCAAATATGGAATAAACTTCCGGTCAAATTTCGAACGAAGCCGTATCAGATGACTAAGCAAGAAAGGAGTAATTTTATCATCATCCTTGATCCTCCCTTTTGGTTCATCCTCATGAACAACAGCTTGAGGATAGAAGTCATTTGAGTAAACAGCAAAAGGTGACTTATGCGCATAAAATTCAACACGAGTTTGGTTACCTATGAAGCCCAAATTGAATAAACTTCCGGTCAAATTTCGAACCCAGCTTTGTAGGACTCTCACGAGAATAAGTCTTCCAGAAATAAAGGGAAATCCACCCAAAAAAATATTGGAAAGGTCCATGAATAGCTTGCTTTCCTGGTGTAGAAGATGCAGCCACCTTATTGAAACAATGATAGAGGTAGGCAAGCACAGGCATAGCCAGGCTGAACTGTGAACCCTTTGCCATCTTGCTCGCCACCAAAAAGGTAGAAGTACGTACCATGCTGGAAGTGTAAGGGAATACGAAACCACTAAGCCAACTAGCCAGAAAGCCAGCAAGGCATACATTGTCACACCCCGTCCCGGAATAGCGCCAATTGGCCCATCCCGGCATGAAGCGTGGCACCCGGCCTATCAAGACCAAACCACCACTCAAACAACCATTAACCGAAGAATAAACAGTTCATTATATGTATATATGTATTTCCAAAAGATCGTCCTACAGTTAATAGCGGAAGCTTGATATTAACAAAACAAGATTATACAGTTCAGCTACAAGGCCTTAGAATACACTCCCGTGGCCAAACAAAAACTATTACTATCAACCCAAAACCATGTCCTGACCCGTGTCACTCGAGCGAGGTACAACTGCACATCAAAATCTGTAGTGGACACCGACTCTACACCTGCAAAACTGGAACCCAAAACGGATTCCAGGAGTGTATGTGAGACATCGATGCAATTCAAAGGAGTAACGCATTATTCCACAAATTTAATCACTAAAATTAATTAATCGACATCAAGTCCACAAAATCGGCTCTAAGCCACATTTAAATCGGCACTTATGCCTGGCCCAAGGTCACTTTATCGGCGCGTCCGCCACATATTGGCACTTTTGCCCAATTCCGGCCCGAAGGCCCCTTTATCGGCACTTATGCCACAGTTCAATGTCACAATTCATTCCCAAGAGAAATTCCATCAATGAATCAACACCTCACCTCGGTCTCCAAAAGTAAGACACGACTATGGTCTCGGCACCTCAGACGTGCCCGATCCGGTCTCTGTAACATGTATCCACAATTAGTACAACAATCATTCATATTTATAGTGAAATGTCAATTAAAGACTAAAGATAGTCAATCCTTCACGCTCAAATACAAGGGAAATTTATCGAAATGGTCCCCCTAATTTGACCCTTGTCTCGATTTCGTCCCTCTAGTTTCAATTTCACTGTAACGAACCCTGTAGTTTCAATTTTGGTCGAATTTGGTCCAATCGGTAACAGACGTTATCAAAACTGACGGAACTCCCAATTTGGGGGTTTTTTGAGGGTTAGAAATGACTTTTCGCCCACCCTTCTTCTCCCCCAATTTGAAACCCTAACCCTAATCCCTTTTCCTGAATCTGAGCAAATTTAGTAAAACAGAAATGAACAAAAGTACAAAACAGAAATTTAGCAACAACTGGAAGTCCTCGTGTTACTTGATTTCTAGTTCGATTCTGCTCGAACAACAAATGAAATGCAAAAAAAAAAAAAAAAACCAAAATCTGCATTACAATATAAACAAAACTTACTTTACCAAATTACGTTCCCAGTAATTTTTGAAGGCATTTATGTATGAATTAAGGCATCTGAGAGTACTCGTGTTACTGGTGGGTTTTTTTTTTTTTTGTTCTTGAGTCTCCTTCATTGTTGAATATTAAATGAATTCGTTTAGTTTCTGATTTATATATGAGAGAACTCATTTGTGATTGAGACTTCCTCTTCCTAAATGGGTTTCCATTGCACTTTTTGGTGTGGTGACTACACTATGTAATTTTCTTCTTCTTCTGAGGTTTATAGGAGGGTTTTTGACTCTTGGTTTTAGCATCTGAAGCTTCACTCTCTTTTTTCATCCTTTTTTTGAGTCTTTCATATCTCCATTTTTCAGGTTTCCTAATACTTCAGATGCTATAGCACAAATGTTTTCATTAAATTTCTTCTGGTTTTTTTTTTTTTGTTCCAAAACATTAGAAACAGTAAAGGCACATTCCATTTTTTTGTTTTTATTTTCCGCGTAAATTCACAGGCAAGAAGTGCTAAAAAAAAATTTGTCTTAGATTTTGCACAGTTCATCTATTTATATAAAAGGTTTAGAGTAATTCTCCCAATTTTTCCCATCTGGAAACACATACCTATTGCATTGACTCATAGACTGAGAGGAACAATTAGAGAAATTAGAAAGTGACAGCAATGAATTTCTTAACAGGATCGCCCAAGAATTCTTGGCAGCCAATCATGACTGTCGATACGGCCACCCTAGTTACTGGCTCAACTGGAGATTCTAGGTTTGTGCTATTTGCGTGATAGTTGTTGGATCCATTGTTGTTATAAAGAACGAAGGACCGCGAAATTCGACACAAGGAAGTAGAGAGAAAATATTAAGCATTCAGGAAAAGGGGTTAGGGTTAGGGTTTCAAGTTGGGGAAGAAGAAGGCTGGGCGAAAAGTCATTTCTAACCCTAAAAAAAAACCCAAATTGGGAGTTCCGTCAGTTTTGATAACGTCTGTTAGCGATTGGACCAAATTCGACCAAAATTGAAACTACAGGGTTTATTAGAGTGAAATTGAAACTAGAGGGATGAAATCGAGACACGAGTCAAACTAGAGGGACCATTTCGATAAATTTCCCCAAATACAAATAAAGTGCATAAACATGCTTGACACAATCCGACACCCTTGCGGTCCACGAATTTATAGAATTAATCTACTCATCCAAATATCTCAATACTTCAACCACACCTCTTAGACACATACAAGAACACCATATTAAAAACTCAAAATTTTCAAAGCTATGTAGCTATTCCTAATCAATTAACGATTGCACCAAAACCCCGCAGCAAAATCTTCCAGACAGATTCACAACCAACTTCAAACTGAAAACTGCTATTACTGAAAAATAATTAAGCTACACGGCCTATCAATTCTGAAAGCCACACTAGTCTACCTTCTAACGCAACAACCGGATTGAAATTCCAAGCTTCCTAGGCCGGGATATAGCCGTTCCCGTAAGGAGTGACAGTGTCAGCATTGCGAATTCACAACAGCAGCTCAGTAAAATATTTTTCATATTTTCTGTGCTTCGCATAAAATCCTAAAAATTTAACACACCATACACGACATGTATGGGTAGCTACTGTAAATATTTCAGAAAATTACGAATTATGCAACCATATCAGAAAATTCGATCAGAACCATGGCTCGAGCTCAATCACAGTCAGACACTCTGAGCTATCTCAATCACAAATTTTTGTAAGGGAAACCCAAAAATTTTCCTCTCATATGTAGAATACCAGATTAAGCTACACAAAAGCTACAAAGATATTCGAATGGAGATAAAGATTCAAGAAGCTCACCCTGATTTAGGATTTTCCTCTAATTCCCCTCCTTCTCCTTCTCCTTCTCCTTCTCCCTCTCTCTCTCTCTCTCTCTCTCTCTCCCTCCCTCCCTCTCATGCACCGCTGCCCAGGAAGAGAAACCCCCCTCTTTTTCTGTTGTTTTGTTTTTAACTCTTAACCAGATAAGTTTGATCTCATGGACACTAACCCTGACTACACGAATCCACGTGCACACCAGCACTTCAATGTTTAATCCCTAAGTTAGACCTCCTAGTTTTAGGAAATCCCACTTAAGCCCACATAAACCAAATACCTTTCCTATTTGCCTTTTTTTTTTTTTAATAAATCGGGTCTCACAAGTCCCCTAAGTGCAGCTCACAATTACAAGCTTATAAATAAGTCGGCGAGCACCACATTAAAATGCACAAAATATTTTAAATTAACTCGGGGTGTTACATACATCATCAGAAATATCAAGCTTCCGCTGAAAAGTACCCGGATAAGAATCTAGGAAGTAAGAAGACCAATTTTTTAACTTCTTGGATCTATCCTTGTTGGCATAAATGTCAAAAAGAGTACGGCATGTGGGACTTGAGTTAATAGAATAAAGGATGTCATTTACCGGTAAAAGAATTCTCCTAATATGGGAAGACCGTTGATCCGGTGAAGATCCCACAAAGAGATGCCAAGCTCCCCATATACCGAATGAAAAGTGGTGGTGTCCGGAGACCGACGTTCTAGGAAAGCCTTGAACAAATTTATGTTTCTAGCATATGAAAATTGAGAGGCATAAACGGCAGAATAAATACCAGCCTTCTTTAAAATAGGAGCAAAGGTGGAAAGCACGTCATTCAGCCAAAAAGACCAGGCTAGACATTAAAGATATGTGGAAGCGGCACGAACATTAAAAGAAGAATCCCACTCTATGTCAACTGTTCTTTATTTCCTTGATAAGGAGATTGAAGTTGGAACCAGGCATTGAATCATTTGTTTCACTATCAGGAAAAAGACGAAGCAGAGAAACAAGAGATGAACCATGATTTCTGGAATGGCCTCTCTCGCTTATCTTATAGCATTTTCGTATTCCCTTAATATACAAGGTTGTCGGTATGGAGAGGAATATATGGGTCTCGTTGTGCCAAAGTTAGATAATCAAAAATTGATTGATGTCTACTAATCTTGGGGCCGGATTAATCTAAGATATCTTGTCGATCACGACGAAGGCGCTCGAATGTTTTCGGGGAGAAATCCATGATACCAATATATATAAAATAAAATAAAAGAAAAAGAAAAAGAGAGGGAATCAGTCCAATTTGCAATAGGAGATGCTTAAAAAAAGAAGATAAATAAGGGTAAAAATCCTCAAGCGCCCCTCAGTAAGTTCCCCAAAAAGACAAAAGAGGAGAAAAATCCTTGATAGCTCTAAATCTCATTATTGACAAAAATCCCCATGCAGAAACAGATGTCAAATACAACCCCAACCCCAAATTGTACATGAAAAAAGGGTCAAACACAAGCCCTCATGGAAGACAAAGCCAAAAAGATTTAATACTTCAAGAGCCAAGAGACAAATGAAGAAAAGAATCGTCTCAACAGAGCCTTCTTCAAAGAACAAATGTTGAACCTTTTCCATGAAAGTCTTCTGCAAAGCCCTTGAAGGAGAACAAGACGACGAAGTACTCGAATTTCATAACATGGCCACACCCCTCAAGAGCCTCAACAAATGAGAGGAGAGTCTGTTACAAAATCCAAGAATCAGTCGACAATATCATCAACAACAAAGGGCTTGAAGAAGCATCCGAAACAGATTCGAAGGTTATGTCTGACAAAAGTCTCTTGCAAGAGACTAAAGCCAAAAGTGACAGAGAATCCCCAAAAGGAATCAAAGCCGATATGATCATGCACTGATAAAATACAGATTTCGAGAGACATGAAATCATAAGAAAAAAAAATAACGAACAAATTGAACCGAGTAACAAGAGAATTGTTACCTGATGAAGACGGCAGCAACAGCCAGCAAAATCACAAGAAAATAAGTAGATCTGCTATAAAAAAAAAAAAAAGGGAACAAAGCTCAGCAAGAAAGGAAATATTGCCAGCGAACTGCGGCTAATTTGAGCTCAAATAAGAGCTGATGTGTGCCTGGAATGCTATGAAAAAGATGTGTACAGCTTCAACATATACAGTAAACAAAAAGAAAAAGGAAGTAGGCCATGCCTAGGCCCAAGAAAGGAAAAAAGAGCAAAACAAAAGACCTACTACAACTAAAAAGGGGCGAGCCCAAAAGAAAAATAAGAAGGGTTGTGTTTGGTTTTAAACCAAGAAGAAAAGGTCCGGGGCAGAATTTACAGTAAAAGACTCCTTAGCACTGACAAAAGAGTGATACAGCTGCTACAGAAGGGAGAAAAGAAAACTTTTGACAGAGCTTCAAAAAAGGGAAAAGAAACGGGTCGTACATGCTAAAGCATTGAAGAGGTGTCCACATGAAATATTGTACAAGAATTAGTACTAAAATAGGACTCAACTTACTAAAGGATCAATGAAGAGTTCTGCAGAAAATACGACTTCTCCATGCACCTGCTACAATGGGCCACTAGAAAGAAGCCTGAATATAAGAAGAAGAGAAAAAGGGCTGGCCCATAAAAGCCACAAAGGGAATGGAAGCCCATAACTTAAAAAAACTGGCCCACAACAGCCATAAAAGGACCACACAAGAAAGAAAAACAAAGAAAAGATCTATTGGAGGAATGACATAAACAAAGTTGCAAGCAAAGGAAGATTCAAGAATCTAGGCCCCTAAAGAACAACCATCCTAGGATGTTCAAGCTTGCAGCAATTCTAGGATCTCTATGGGTGAGACCCCTTTCTTCTTCGCTATTTTCTGTGAAACATTTGCCAACTTAAGAGAGACAGTTGCAAATATTTCTCTTTCTAACCAGCTGATCTCCAAGGATAAGTTACTTCGTCGTCAAATTATAAAACAATTAACTCAATAGTTGAGTTTCAGCCAGCTGAATGTCTTCGTTGGAAGTCATGGTGGTTAACTTGGTTTAGGGTTGGGCTGCTTTCTCCAACTCAAATAGGATCCTGTTATGCAGTGTTGTCCAGTTCAAGACAACTACTGAAGACTGCAATTTCAGCCTGTTAAATGTCTTCATTGGGTGGCTTGATGGCAAACTTTGTTAAGGGTAAGGTGCTGCACACCACTCAGCTGAGGATCCTGTTATGTTCATCATCTGTAATCAAGTCTGTTAACTATGATGGAGAGGGTGAGGTTTAGCTGGCTGGTACGAAAAGGCAGTAATCACGAAGGGTTGGGATTAATATGGTTAAGACTACCACTTTCAGCCCCTTTTTAATATGTAAGAATAGAACTTGAAGCCTTTCAAGATACTAGTCCCCGTCTTTGCCATCCCAACCACAGCTAACAAAGGCTAAACAAGCTACGACAGGCTTTCAATGGAGAGCTTTCAGTGAAAATTAAAATACATTAGGTTAGGATTTGTCTATCAACGAAGAATAAGGTCGGGCATCAAAATTCCATAACACTAGATGGGACTCATGGGAGAACATATGGGCGATAATAGATGTTTAACAAACCTATCCAATTCGGGAGGGCGAACCTACGTAATTTTGGTTATTTTGGTCTAATCCTACTACAACAACAGAGTTATTTGGAAACATGGGGCAGCCGAGTATCCCTGCCCATTGCCACTTGGTCCATCTTTGCTCAAATTGATATTTCCCACCTAAGGTCAGTATTTTGGTTGATTAGGCAGCTCTGGTAACAAATCCTGTAACAGTACGGAATCCCTGCTTAGGTGGAGAACAGCTGGAATGGGAGCTGAATGCGGTAGAAAAGCATTCTTTGAATCACCGTATTCTTACATCGTAGTACGAGGAATGCCTAAATGAGATGACTGGATTCCTTAAAGCAAAGTGGGCATGGGCTAAATTGGAAAATAGAATCTTCACTCTTAACTTCCCACTCACATCTGACCAGTGAAGATATCTTCAATTTCAAGATTTTATTTCTTTTTCGTAGAGAAAGTATGAGCATAATTCAGTCTTCGTCCCATTGTGAATATAGCGAAGGGACATGGAATCAACCCCGTCAGCATTCAGAAAAAACTAATTTTTTCATCTATCCGTCAGTCGAACCCCCACAAACCCCCACTTCCAATACACAGACACATAACTATCCTCCAAAATAAACAAGTAAATGTCAAAACTCATAGGGCAAAACTTAGAAAACTATGTTTATTCTTTGACGATGCCCTATGGTTTTATGAAAGCCCTGTTCCTACATAAAGTTCGGGTAACAGACATGATCATTGAACTCCGAAAGATGAGGTTTAAGATTAACAAGGAGTAAAGTCAGGGGCCTCAACACATAGCTTAAGCAAAAAACACCTACACTAGTTTTTTACTGTTTAAAATTCTTATTAAATGCTTGAGAAAATTCACTAAAATGCTACAAGCACAATTGGAACAGTGTGTGTGAAAAGCATAGGAAAATTCAGAAAAAAAAAAAGAAAAAATATATTGAATAGCAATATTCTATGTTACCTTAAAGAGTAGCAAGAGATACATGCCCATTGCATTAGAATTCCGGAGGGCAACTGATGTTAGCAATCTCAGTAAACGCCATGACTACAAAATAGTTCAAGCTGTAGTTGAATAGAATTCAACACCTGCAGTACAAGATTGATATGCTTTCCAACTCCTAAGCACAATTGATGTAGGCGATCTCGTTAAAGGCTACGAACCTATGAATACAAATAGTTAGACCTGATGTTGAATGGAGAGCTCCTGCATAAGACGCCTGCAGTCAAGCCTTTTTTCTGGTAATCTTCGGAATTACCAGATAACAACCAGCACTCTTAACATGTAATGGGTCAGTTGTATCAATGCAAGGAAGCAAATGTATACTCTTGAATTGAGAATCTGTTAACCTTCAAATTTTCCTAATGGAATCCATATACTCTCCTTTAGTAACCAGCTTCAACTTTGTGAGAAAAGAATTCTTACAGTCACTAGAATCGGTCCCAACTGGTGATACTGTGGCAATAACAACAAAATTCTCTCCATTTCCCACATTTATCTCGTACAACTCCGCGAAAAACTCCCGAAATTCATGTACCAAGTTCTCATAGAATGACCTGCTTGGTGGAATCACATTGATAACAACAATTCCATGGTCTGAAATAACTAATCTAGCAGCATGAATAACAGACTTCTCCACAAACTCCAATGGTGGAGCCATTGTACCCATCCCAGCATCACTCGAATCCAAATCAACCATAATCACATCAAATTTAGAATGTAATTTATCAACAATGCAATCGCTCAAACAATCAAAATTCGGTCTTTTGCCTTGGCCTGCGATTTGTTGAACTAATCTTATTCCATCCCCAACCAAAACGCTAACACTTTTAGATTCTTGTAAACCAAAATACTTTCTCGCAATGGTCAAAACAACCTCATCAGCCTCCACCCCCACTACCTCAAAACCCAATTGATCGTCCAAAAATGCGAGTAAAGCCCCACCACCTACTCCCAAACACAATGCTTTCAGCCTAAACCCATCTCGAATCCTACGTTCTAAATACGACCCGATCAACGAGAGACTAGCCACCATTGGAGCCAAATAAGGCTGAACCAAACTACCCATGTCCAGCCTAAACCCTAAATCTCCTAAACTGAAAAAGCCCACATCAGAACTTCTATCAGTGGGGAGAATTCTAACCTGGGTCTGAATCAAATTAGGCATTCGCTTAAACCTCAACCTCCTCCTAAACCCACTTCCCTCCAATTCAACATCCTCAATCAACATCTCACCAACACAAGACCCCACATATATATCCACCACAACACTGCGAATTAAATCGTCTTGGTAATCCAAAAAGGGTATTTCGGGAAGACCGTGTTTGAAAGATGATTTCGGAGACAAGGCAAGCAATAAGGGGGTTAAAGCGTTTTCGATATTTGATAGAGCCGTCTTATCAATATCTATGGGGCGAGTGTAGTAGCGTGTGGGGTGAGTGGAAGAGGGGAGGTTACCGATGAGGATGAAGCGGGAGTTGTGGTGACAGGAGTTGAGGAGGAGGTGGCCGGAGTGGGTGGAGAAGGTCCAGTCAGATTCGCGGTGGGTGGGGACAAGCATGGCGGCGAGTTGAGGGGTGGTGGTGGGTTGGGTGGGTGAGTCGAGGACGGCGACTCGGAGGAGAGGGGTGTGGAGGGGGTGCGAGGGAGAGAAGGAGGAGGGATTGGGGAATGTGAATGTGATGAAGCGAGAAGGGTCCAAATCTTCGAAGGTACCTTTGTCGATGGACATTCTTGCTGCTGTATTGCAATTTGCAACAAGAAAACCACTGTAATGGCCTCCACAGACCCCTGAGATGTTTGGAACTCGGATCTCTCCGGCCTTTCCAGGGAAAATTTTTTGTTCACCCCACCCAAAAAAGAAAGGAGCATCACTACATACCTTAAAAAAAGAAAAAGTGAACAAAATCCTAATTAATTAAAATAGCGTATATCATTTCATCCGTTCTTGAAACATATTTTATCTTTAAAAAGTACTCCAAATTTTATCCGGTTACAATATTATACACCCATTTTTCTTGAGATAGATGTATTTTTTAAAATATATTAAACGATATTTAATTAACGTGAATTTTGGAGTGCATAATAATAAAAAATAAGTATGATTTTGAAATTCATTTATGTAGAAGAAAATAAATTTATGCAGTGAATCAGAATCGTCTATCTCAAGTAAAATGTGTTACGATTGTGTTGATTTTTTATAAGAAAAGGAAATATTAATTACTCCATCCGTCCCATTTTGTTTGCTCATTATAGGAATACGTGCAATTTCAAACCCCAACAAAATATGTTTCTCTATATAATTTTTTAATTTGTTTTATACCAAATTAAAGTGCTCATTGAGTACTTTAATTTGGTGTAAAAAAATTTAAAAATATTCTACGGAAGTACATTTTTTAACATCCACAAAAATACATGTTTCCCAAAGCGAGCAAACAAATTGGGACAGAGGGAGTATAAGATAAAAGTACAAGGACAAAGATGGTCATAACAAAGGGAAAAATAAATAAATAAAAGGCTGCCTTTTCTTAACAAGATTGCAAAAGAAATTTGACAAACAGATTCTGAAATTGCAAAAGCCACTTTAGAACCTGGAAAAAAAAATAGAGAATAACAAACATACAAAGGACACTAGTGTAGCACACATCGCTACGGTGCTCAAAACACATAAGGATTGTTGTAATTGGACTCCATTGTATGAGATCGTTTACGCTTTTGACGTTGCAAACTTTTTTGAAGCCTCAAGACTTTGAACATCATCAAGATCCATGAACCTTGAATTTCATTTAGTGCCTTGCGCTTTCTGAGACTAGCCAAGATCCGTATAGGCTTGAGATAGTTCATTTGGAAATGCTATCTCCCTAAAAGCCAATATCCGTATAGGCATGAGATACTTCATAATGAAATTGGTTGAGTGAGCCAAATGATAAACTCCATGCGAATAGAATGAATTCAAGGAATCACACAAAATCATAACAAGTCAAAGAATGAAGGAAGAATTGAATACTACATAATATTTAAGACTATTGATGCTGCAAGATATAGGCTTTCAAAACACGAAGATACGTCGCAGGATGTTATAATATATTTGAGTCTCTTTTTTGTTAAATAGTATAATGTACATGTATATTTCTCTTTTGCCAAGATAGAGTTTTTATGTTTCCCTTTTGTGTAGAGCTTGCAATCATGGACACACTATGTTGGATGTGGCTTCAAAATGGGTGTTCGCAGCATTTTTAGTTCGGACTAGGTCAATGGTGGTTCGAACCAGCACTCACAGTACAATTCTGGAGCTCTCAGCGTTGTTGCGGTGTTGGTTCGGACCAACGCTTCAGAACCACTTCTATAGTTTTTAGCATCCTTGGTCCGGATGAGCGGGGTTTTGGTCAGGACCAGAGTGCGCGCACAATAGCCTATTTAAGTGCTCTTTGTTCATTTTTAGGGGTTCGAAGCTTGCTTAGAGAAACCCATAGAGACTGAGAGATACATTAGCAGGAGATTGTTATAATGGATTGATTCTCCCCTTCTCACTGTGGATTAGCTACACAGCCTGTACAGTACATCACGTAAATCTCTTGTGTTCTTATGTACTTGGTTTTCTTGCTTTCCTAGCGTTCTTCATGTTTATTGTTCTTGTTTCTAGATTGATTGTGCTTGCTAAGAATGTACAACATGCTGTGTATTTTTTGCTGGACGAAAATCCTAGGGCTGCCCCTGTACTAAAGACTGCAATTTATGGTTTCGTGAAATGGTGGTGGATATCTTCGCTCTCAAACAGAACAATCGACTGGTTTGGCGAATGAGGATTTGGTGGATGTTGTACCGTGATGTAGGGAGGAATTTTATTGGGTGTGTGTGGAGTACCGATAAATATTTACCATTAGTTTAGAATCTAGTTGTCACGTCCCGTCATCCCTAGACCCTTTAATATGAATCACGACACCTGACCGCCCAACAAGGCCTTCATACTTAACCAAATTGGCTCAAGAACAAAGTGTTTTAAATATAAATAAATAAACATTTGCGATAGTGGTTAAAAAAAAATTCAACTAAATTTATTGGGTCTCATAATAAAAGTAAGTACAACGAGATCAACTGAAATTAGCATTACCCATTTGGTTCAAAGCATATTATAATCATCCCATTAAAGCGTCCATTACATGTCCATAACATATACTCCATCCGTCCCAAATTGTTGGTTCTTCTTTCCATTTTGGGATGTTCCAAAATACTTGTCCTATTTCTAAAAACATCCATCAAAACAGGGTCACTTTCCAGTTTTACCCTTTAAAAGTACTTTTTTCATCTCAATTGGCTTGTCCATTATCTTTTATTTTATAACGGTTCTTATGATTTTGAAAACTTTGTATAATAAAACTAACTGATATCTATCAAACAAGATCCATATTGCATATGTTTTGAGTTTCATATAACAAAGTAGCCCCACAAAATTGGTCACGGTAATTATTGACTGGACTTAGGGACAAAACAGAAAAGACAATACAAAGTTTTCACACTACAACAAAAGTCGGTTTCTATAGCATGCCAAAAATGCTACAGAAAGGTATATATAGCATTTCGGCAAATGCTATGGTAGCCAGTGCTATAAAAGGGTGAGACTTTCCATAGCATTTTTAACCTGCTATATTTAGTACATCAAAGATAACATTTTATACCTGCTATAATTTTACATGTTTCCATAGCATTTCTTGATTGCTATTATTTGTCTACGTTTAATAACATTTTTAAAACAGTACTAACTGTATATTTTCTATTGCATTTTTTACCTGCTATATTATGTATATTTTCTATAGCATTTTTTACTTGCTATTTATGTTTCACCTTTCATTGCATTCTTTAAATGCTCTGTACCACAATATTTTCTAGTGAAATTTTTGTGCTTATTCTAGTAACCTGAATTCAATCCC
>JAXBDA010003949.1:0-31517 GCA_036023075.1 Gaultheria prostrata | reverse complement strand
TATAAATGGGGTGGCTAAAATGAGTATTGTTCTAAATTTTTAAATATACATATTTTTTTTGTTTGAACTTTTGGGAGGTTACCCGGGGCTATAGCCCACCTCAGCCTATACTATGCTCCGCCTTTGAGCATGTTGATATGACTGAGAGATTTGGATTCAATAACCAAAATGAAGCCGCTTGAAGTCCTCCTCACTCCGCGCTTGCCTCCTGAACTTTATGGAGGAGTGGTGGCTAGTTTGTAAGTTATCGTGCTTTCATCTTGGTTGGCACTGAAGTATGCAATGTTGTAGACTCTCATAGCCCTATCGTGATGATGGCACCAAATAAGGCTTCTGTGAAAAAATAAATAGTTCATATATATGTATCTAGTTTGGGAGCTGTGAGTTTCGTTTCATTCGGAGACCAGCAAACGCGATTCAAAATTTGGGAATTTAGACCTCTCGATTGGTTATTGTATCATCTGGAGGGAAAGATGACCATCTTGTTTGATGTTTCCTATGACTATGAGTTTTTATCAATAAAAGTTCCTACCATATTGACAAAAAAAAAAATTTAATAGGAAGTGAGAATGGGTGACCCTAATTTATTTCTTTATTCAATAGTACTCATACTAAACATAAAATGATAGACATGATGTTCAAGCATCTCCAACAATTCTCTCAATAGTGCTAGTATTCAATTTTTTCAGCACCATAGGCACGACAAATCAAATACTCCCTCCGTCCCTTTTATAGTGTGTACATTTCTATTTTGGGCTATCCCTTAATAAGTGTGTGTTTTGAAACGTTAGTGGGTACATTTCCTATTTTGTCCTTAAAAGTAGATTCCTTTTTAAAAAGTTACTTAGTGGGTATTATTATATTGATAAGGGTAAGTAATGGAAAGTAGATGTAAAAATTGTAAAAGTTGATGTGAGAAAAAAATAGTTGAAATTCTCAGGTAACACATTTAAAAAAAAACGGAGGGGGTATATCTGTCATGCCAGAATTGAGCTTGTCCACAACTCTTTCACTAGGGAAAAACAGGAAGTCACAAAAATATATGTAAATCGACTTAAATTTGTAACTTTTAGGTCCTAGGCTACAAGCCCTTGGTTAATTTTATTTACTTAAGAAAAAACCAAACGAGCTTTAAAAGAAATTTGAGATCTCTTCGGAAATTTCCAATTTATAATGGCCCTGCTATGGGATGGTAATGGAGAGGTTGAACCCTCGCATGGTCACCATTCATCCATCAAGAAATCTCAACTACTCGATCAACACAATACATAAGTTTCATAATAAAAAAATTTGCCGATGAAAAAAAAAACGCAATTCATATGTTATGGAGATTTGACATTTTTTAATGGTTCAAAAAATGAGTCTCCTCTTTCAAACAGGCTGCTTTCATTTGGCTACTTCGGGCGGGTTTGCGATGTTTTGGTGTTGGGACTAGCAAGGGAAACTAAACATCATGATTGGCTATTGGATCATCCGTCGAAAGAAATCGTCGTCTATGATGTATGCATTGTTCTTTTTATGAACAAGAGTTTGATACCATTTTGGGGGGGAAAAAAAATTAACGAGCCTCGAAATGTGTTCAAACATGACAAACAATAAAACAAAGCTCATCTCAAATGAGCTTTCGACGCCTAACCATAGCTCAATCTCGAATACTCCAATTTGTTTTACGGTCCTATACTTGGAAAAATACCAAGCTTGGACAACGTAAACATTATTGGAATAGTCGTTTCTCCGTTGTGAATAAGGAATGGGTTGTCTAGTACCCATGAGGCCCCGCATCGACATTTCTAACCGACGATATTCGTAAGGCCATTGAAGTGGATCTTCCGCGTAAAAATGCAGATCAGTTGGGAGCATAAAGTAAATGAGAAGGGAAGAGTAAAACCAAACACAAAAGTTTATCATCTATTTCTAAATCAAACTGAACATTGGGGATCCTGCATGTTGGTTAGACAGGAAACTAGCGGTCTTTCTAATAAAGCATAATTATAGACAGCACGATTGACACGAAACAAGTCAACTGCAACGAAATAGTCAAACGATCTATGTTCTACTGTTGATCCCTCCTTCATTCTTCTTGATCCTTCTCCACATAACTCTGCCACACACTTCAACGAACTACATATGTACTGAACCACCAAAAAGCTTAACTAGACTGCATCACATTGATCAAGCACTTGACAGCCATGGAACTACCAACGAAATTTGAGATTTCTACAGAATTTATGAGTACCTAGAAGAAGAATTCCACCCATCAGGCACCTTTAGATTACCAATCAAGTAAAGGGACGAACACAGTATCCAAACCGACAACTTTCAGCTCACTCTGGGGCATTCACTGTATCAGGAAAAAAAAAAAAGGTGTAAGGAAGCAGGAATTAAATATTAGAACTTAAAAGGTTAATCATGGCAAAGGCCGCAAACCATCAGTTTTTTCCCCCCTTTCTATCCTTCCCAGCTGCCAAACTACCAGTTAGCATTGGCATAATCCAGTCATGTTCAATAAGCTCAGAAGGGATATTTGGTATTTAGGGAAGTAATTAGTTTGCTGACAAGCCCCTATAAATGTCACATGTGGAGTGAAACTCGGATCAATCACCTGAACTCGTGGAAACCTTCAAATAAAGCAACCATACAATGATATGCTAAGGTATCCATTAGAAACTTTACTGATTCATACATAAAACTTAAGAGTTTCCACAACCATACAATGATATTTAAAGGTATTCATTAGAAACTTTACTGATCCGTACATAAAACTTAACACGGAAGAGTTTCCATCATCATATCGGTGATATGAAATAAAGTATTATTTGTGATTTATAGAAGCCCCTCCAAATTAATTTCCTGAATCTGTCACTGACCAACCCCTACTTACCAGTTAACACTGCTACATCGCACAATTCACACCATTATATATGGTACCTCCGCAAGCCAATTCATTTGCAAGCATGTCAATAATAAGAATTGAAAATTTGTTCTAACCTCGGTCAAACATTGTGAGACTGATCGTGCTCAATAAACTCCAAAGCTTCATCCTTAGAGATGACCTTAACGCTGCTGACCCTGTTTTTGTGTGTCACGCCATATATCTTGTCAGCAACTTTCACAAGCTCTGGTCGGAACGTTGTTGTGATGAACTGTGTATTTGCCATGTCTGCTAAACGACGGATCATATCTACAATTGAAAGGTTAAGGATCTCCTAACGGCTGAAAATCTAAAAGAATAGATAACCCAAAGCGATGCACATGATACAAGGTAACAACGAACACCTCTTTTTTTTTTTTGCTTCACAGTGGCTGAAAAACAACGAGCAACAAAAAAAATCACAAGCAAGGTGTTGCTTATTTCTATAGTTTTCAGTTGGGCCATAGGCGTATATCTCAATCCAGATGGCATCTTATCAATGATTTTCCACCTTGATAACGATACCAATGCAATAGTTTGTGCAGCCGGTGGTAAGGAAAGAGAGGAGTCATTACACAACACTTGCAAGCCTATAACTGGTTCTCCTTTCACTTGATGAAGCTGGAAGACTATCCTTCCAACCAAACAGGCAGGGTCCAAGAGTTTCTCCATTTTGCATCAGTATCACCCAAAATCAACCACACCCCCCTTTGCATCCCCCTCGTATCACAAACGAATCCCTTTGTCACCCCTGCATCACCCACGTACTCGCATCACACTAACCCACTAAACCATTCAAATCATAGACGTATACTCATGCATGTAAGCAAAAAAGTATACTCTTATGAGATTAGATACATGCAATGAAAAGCAGAAAAAGATTCTGAGAGAAAACTGTACACTAGTCCCCCAGGAGCTTATGTACATACAATCCCATACTTAGACGATGTGGACAATATTCCTGCTCCACTGGTGTATTGCCATTTTAGCTTTACTTCCAATTGATGTAGACACTACAGTTTTACTGTCCATTCAGTTACAGTAGTAGTATCTGTACTATATGTTAATCAGAATATTTATTTACTGACTGAATTCTCGAGTCCTGAGCTATCCATATGGAAATTGAAACTACCGAATCGGAATACCAAGTTCAGAAGCAGCCCCATCTAATTGGCTTCTCGGTAAGTCAAGAAACCTATCTGACAGTCATTGCTAGGTTACAACATTGGCTTCGCTACAAATCAAGGTGAAATTGATACACTGTAAGTATTACACCAACCAATGGTCACACTGAGACGGTTAAATGAACTGTTGAGTCTGCAGACTCTCCAGTGAAACTACTGGCATCCAATTTTAGCCATTGTGGGGGACTCAAAAACAAAAAAAATGGATTTCCCTTGCCAGACAAAGTTAGCAAGCATGCAGATTCAATAAATAGATAAATAAATAAATAAATCCCGACCTAAATCATAATCAAATAAGTTTCCCAGAGTATCTAATAGAAAGGTGATCACAAGCGAAGTTGTAATTTCTTGTAGCATCACACACACACACACAGAGCATAGTGTAGAGCCCTTAAGGCCATGGGTATGGAGAAGATGGAATCAGGCTGTTCACAAAGATAGCCATGTAGTCGGTTGGACCCATGAAAAGTTAATTAAAAGGTGGAGTATGACTCAGCAGATGCCTATATATATATTGAGAAAGATAGATAGGGTGAAGAATACGGACAAGAAGAAGAATGCAAGAAACAGTGGAACCAAAAGGATACTCCCAACAGCAGTTCTGTACTGAGGATCAAGTGCAGCATCAATCTCATCAAAAAGATAAAATGGAGCAGGATCACATCGCTGTATGGCAAAGATTAGTGTCAATGCCACCACAGTTTTCTGACCCCCAGACAACTGCTTCATTGACTGTGTCTCCCCTTGCCCAGTAAAAGAAACCTGTCATATTAAGGCCAAGAAAGGAAACACTCAATTATAAAGGATCACCAAAACTATGATAAAAAAGAGCTCTGTAAAGCGTAACAGACTTTCAGAAGTAAGAAAAAATCATTTTTCTACTTCCCAATAACTGTATAACAAAAAAAGGACCGTGGAGTTGGCCATAGCCAATCAATTTAAATTAAATTTCCATGCCATAAATCACCAGTCCCATTATTCTGCACATTAAATAACATTCTAAACACATGCCTTCACTTTTACACCAATGTATTTTTCAACCCTCCCCTCCATGTCAGCTGCACGAGGGGCATCTTCATCCTGATCGTCATCACCTTGATCACCATCCTGCAAAAAGAAACCAAAACACATTCAGAAAATTGCTTGTAAGGCATCAAGGATAAATAATATGCCAGATCTCCAAATTCTGTAGTGATTGTCAACAAAGCTTCTCTAATATGACAATGTATATCTGATAAAAAAAAAACCAACAGTATCACAGCAATAGGAAAGCAAAAACTGTGTCCATAAGTGATGAGATAGGGATTCAATGTCCATTTCTTGGGCTTTTGATTCCCCCGTTTCTGGGAATTCCAACTTTTTAGCTATTCCTAGAGATTGGGGAGCAGTTTGTCAAAGGTAGTATAAGTTTTTTATCAATGTTACTCCGTGTCCTCCTTTTGCTGTAATTCTTTCATCTTTTTAACAACTTTAACTTTTTATCGTTGTTGATTTTTTTTTTTTTTTAAAGAAAAGTAAATAGGCCAGAAGATTGAACGAGAGGGAGATATCATACATGAAGAAACAATTGTATTTTGCAACCAAAAAATAAAAATAAAAAAACAAACCTTTTTCTTCATCATAACCAAAAACCCATGGCCACCCTGCACCAGTTCGGAGAATACTTCCCGAAAATGCTTGGCCACGCCTTTGAAAGTGCGCTCTATGGACTCATCCTTCCGTTGATCCAAAACAGATATAAGTTCTCTAATTTTCTGCCAAAATCGATGAGCAGTCAAGCTTAACAGATCAGAATTGCCTTAAGCTTGCACCAATAATTATAAGAAAACATATCTGTGTAGTTAGAATTCCTCTCCAGTACCTCATCACCTGCATCCAATTCAGCTTGTCTTTTCTGGAGCTCTTCTCGCTGTTCTGTGAAGTTTACATATTGATCAAGTGCTTTCTTGTTTACATGGCTGAACTGTTGTAGCTGCTCATTGCATCTGTGAAGCATTTTATGCAATTCTTTTATGCTCCTCCTCCTGTGCCTGTAATTTGCAGAATGGAAGAAAACAGTCAATTCACAAGAACATAAGTGGTAACATTAACAAAACAACATGTCTCCAAGAAAAATACGAAACCGAGAAGAAAAACCGAAACATATTCACCTACTGTCTAAGGAAGGAACCTACATGTAGGCTCATCAACAGGTCAAGCAAACAAACTTCTAAGTGGAGTTTCTGCAGACAATCAAATACATGTAATCTCAATCTTAGTCCGTGTTTCTTCAAAGTCCGAGAATTTTTCAATTGTGTGTCGGTTAAATTTCATTCAAAAGACAACTCTTTTACAATGGAAGTGAAAGTTAAGGAAGCCATTTCCGAAATCCACACAATTGATGTAAGAAAACCTCTTCTTCAGGGGAACCTCATGGATGGTTAGAACCATAAGACAATTTTCTGGTTTTTATTAGATCAGTTAACGTGCCCTTTCAACCAACAGGTGATGAGGGTAACAGATAGAGCCAGCAAAAGCATAACACTAAGGGAAGAAATGTCACTCATGAAGAAATACAAGTCAAAGAAACCATCTATATTAATTAACGAGAGGGAAAAAGGTAATCATCCCTCTTTACAAGTGTGAGATAGCTTGATATACATTGTTGTGACCATTTTCTAACAGCTTAAGCTTTTGGGAGAGTTGTTAACTTAACATGGTATCAGAGCTCTGGTTGCAAGAGGTCTCGGGTTCAAGTCTCTCTGTTCGCATTTGTTCTCCGATTGCATTCTGTTTCTCCCATTTGTATTATGTTCCGACTTATCTCTAAAAATTTGCATCTCCACGTGCAAGAGGGGGTGGAAAGTGAGGGAGGGTGTTATATAGCTTGATATACATTGTTGGGCCCATTTCCTAACAGCTTAAGCTTTTAGGAGATTTGGTAACTTAACAATAGGAACTTCTCATGCAAATGGCACCAGTTATATCCCTCTATATTAATGGCACTATAGTCTTACATGATACAAATCAATTTTTCCTCACAAGATGAACTTGCATTACTGTTATCTTAAGCCTGTCTTCAAAGCATCATCAAAGCCATTCATGTGACTGGATGCAAGAAAAAAAATTCCTCCTGGTTTTAGCATTTGAAATGTCTGCTAAGCTAACACGCACAAACACAGACATAGGACACGACAACTGTACATTAAATAAATAAAAAAGTAAGGACATGGACATGGCATGCAACATGACAAAATAAATTAATCACACATGAAAATATCTTGGATAATATGAACATCATGTCCAAAAACAAGCTACATTAATATTACATTTCCCTTCAAAATATTTCTCCGTCCTTCCCAAATTGTTTGTCCACTTTTTGACTTCAGCTTGTCTGAAAATGTTTGTCCACTTTCAAAGACTATAGACCAAAAGCTACACAATTCCCTTTTTGTCCCTTATTACTTAAGTTAAAGTATTTAAAAACTTTAAGGGTAACTTCTGAAAAGTTGAGCATTTATAGGTGTAATGACTTTGTTCCATAAAAAAAATTGTATTCCCAAAATTGGAAAAACAAAGAGTATCATTAAGCAGGAGTTTTATCGGGGTGATATTATGACATTGCAAAAGAGAGGAGAAACAACGTAACAAAACAATCTTATTGCATTAGAAAGCTTGAGAGATTACAAAACTAATGAAGGGGTTATATAGGCCAACCCTAATAACCCTTGCAAAACCCTAATTACATAAAAAGGACTAAACTACCCCGAGATAAAACGATAAATAACAATTAACTGAAACCCTAACAATTTAAAAGAAATAACAATTAGCTAAAACCCTAAATTATACTTCACACCCCCTCAAACTCATGATGCGAAGCTGAAGAGCATCATGAATTTGCCAAGGAGATGACAACTGCAAATCCACTACTGCAAATCAATTTCTGCAAATCCACTGCTACAAATCAATTGCTGCGAATAAACTGCTGCAAATCAACTACTCCGAATCAACTACTGCGAATAAACTACCGCAAATCAACTACTGCGAAGGTGTTGAGCAGTGCAACTAGAACATGCGAATAAGAAGAAGAACCGATGCCGAACATATGCAAATAGGAGGAAGAACCGATGCCGAACAGATTTCGGCCACAGATTTTAGAGAACTACACCGGAATACAAAACCTGATTTCCAATGCAAATTTCAGAGAAGACATACGAGAGAGAGAGAGAGAGAGAGAGAGATGCAATCAGGGGAAAAACAGAGATGCGCAATCTGGAGAGACAGAGATATGCGATCTATACTACTACTTAGGTTTTCGAATGAAGGGAGGGAGTTATGACTTCAGAGAGAGAGAGAGAGAGAGAGATGTGAAAACAGAGGTTAGATTAACCTATTCCGGCTCTGATACCATGTGACATTGCAAAAGAGAGAAGAAAAACAACGTAACAAAACAATCTTATTGCATTAGAAAGCTTGAGAGATTACAAGACTAATGAAGGGGTTATATAGGCTAACCCTAATAACCTAGCGAAACCCTAATAACATAAAAAGGACTAAACTACCCCAAACATAAAAGATAAATAACAATTAACTGAAACCCTAACAACTTAACTGAAACCCTAACAATTAGCTAAAACCCTAAATTATACTTTACAGATGTTATTTCATTTGCAATTAACTCTTATGTACTCCGTACTACAATTTAGCACCTGTAATAAGATTTCAATATTGTCAATGTTCTAAAACTTGTTAGGTGCTAGTCGGGCGGGAAGGGTTGCCTAGGGCCTAGGGGCCGACTAGTCAGCTTCGTAATCTAGGCATTGGACCCCTGCCTAGCGCCTTGGCGGGGACTAGTCGGCCTAGGTGGCCGACTTTTAGAATACCAATCAATCGGGAACACCAACTGGTGTGTCCAATGTATGTAATGCTATGCCCACGCATGCAAGGCATCCCCGGTGCATCCGCACGGATAGGGGAACCAATTAGGTGCGTCGGTGCTTCATATCCACTAAAAAATGATTCCTTAACCAGATATTGTTTACCTATCCTCTATTTTACCTTATATTTACAATGGTGAGATTTGATTCCAAATTTCAAGTCACAGATTATAACTAGTCATGCAAGTTTATATTTCCATCTCCAGCTTGAAAGACAAATTACTGTACCATCCATTCCATGTAATCCCTTCTTCAAAACACTACATTCCAAAGAAAGAAATCTTTCTTCGGCCATTTCTCAACATATCTTCTATAGCATTTCCCTGGCCTATGCAGTTAGTAATAATACACATGTAACAAGATACAGACTGACACTTGAAGCTATGATTCCACAAATGGCCACAGTTCAATCTACAGGTCACTGCATGCCAGATCATGTATGCGTATATACAATAGCACTAACTTCCAAGGCTGCAAGGCAGACATACATCTTTTGTTTGCTTATACCTGCCAAAGAAAGGTCTCGTTTTTTAGCCATTTCTCAAAGTATTCTCTCTAGCATTTCCCCGGACAGTATTGCCCATGCAACTAGTAATAATACCCAAATAAGATATAGAAAGTCCCACTGGAGATTATGATTCCAGAAATGGTCACAGTTCAATCTACAGGGCACTGCATGCCAGATCATATACAAAATGTATGCAAATATGCAATAGACTTCCAAGCCTGCGTTGTAATTTTTATGCTTATCACCCAACAAAATAGAAGAAAACCATACAAAATTCAATTTAATGTATGACAAGGAAACCATAATTTAGAGAAGAGTAATACGCGTCAAAAGCATCTGATGATAATGGACCCAATTCCCTGATTTTCTTTGAGTACTCCTCTTGCTTCGCAACAAGAATATTTCTGTTACTCAACAGTTGCTCCAGCTCTTTAGCTTCATCCTGAAGTGTACTCTGGTAGTTTTCCTCCAATGACTGTATTCACAACACATCATCTTAACAACAGCAACCATAACTAATAATTAGTGTTTTAGTTGTTAAAGCATCCAACTCAAAACCAATTAGCAATGAGTGGAGAGGCTACCAGGCTCATATACTCTTTTGAGGTTATAATTAACTTATGTAAGACAAGCTTTAACACTCCCCCAGTTCTCGCATGTGTGACCCCTGGCCCGCACGTGGAGAGATAAACAAAGGATCTATAGAATTGGGATCATAACGAAACAAGGCGCACTTATGGCACAAACAATGGGGTAATCAATCAAAAGAGTCTTGTCCAAAGGCCTCCTAAAGTCTAGGTCTGATACCATGTTAAAGCATCCAACTCAAAACTAATTGGCAACGAGTGGAAAGGCTGCCCAGGCTAATATACTAGCTTTTGAGGTTATTAACCAATGTGGGACAAGCTCTAAAAAAATAAAAAAAAACCTTTAATTTATTCTTCTCATCTTTTATCTTCCCTAGTTGCCTTGTGCGCTCATCAATACTTCCAGAGACTCCTGCAAACAAAAAGTTTAGCCAAATGAAAATATGACAGATTAGAACATCTATATTTGAAATTGTGTGCAAGAAGTCCAAAGTTCTCACTTTTCAGCTGCTGGGTCACATCTTCAACAAGTAACTTAGCATCTCTTAGTTCCTGCCTCTTTGCTTCTGCTTCAGCAAGTAACATGTCAGTGTCTCCCGACAATTTAACTGCCTCCAGCTCTTGTTTTCTCCTTACAAGGTTCGTAGACAGATTAGTCTCAAGCTCCGCTTTTCTTGTTTCAGTCTGCTAACACAGCATATAAAGAGATGATAATGAATAAACGCACACAGCCTGCATTTGAGCTTTACATAAATGCAACTAAAATTCATTATCACACCTCTATGCGATTTGCCCTGCAAGCAATAAGCGTCTCTTTCAGCTCAGTTATTTCAGGATTCAGTCGTGATAGTAGATCCTTTTCCTCCGGTGTTAAGTGATCAACAAGCTCCGTGCCCATTTCATCTTGTTTCATAGATATGTTGGCTTTTAGCTGCCCAATTTGGGTCCGCACATTTGCAAGCCACTTTTCCTTAAAATTTGCAAGGAGTACCAAAGAATTAGAAGAGAAAAATTTACTTTAGCATTGCACAGAGAACAATTCATAGATTTCAAGATACCTTTTTCTCTAGAGCTTTAGAGATGGATTCTTTCTGCTTCCTAGCATTAGCAATGTCCTGCTTAAGCTGTTCCAATGCAGATCTGTCATGAGCAAGCTTGGCATCATTTTTCTGCTGCTCAGCAACAAGTTCTGTGATTTTCTGATCTATCTGTGGGAACTATTAAGTTCATACATAAGGTAAAAGCGTGGGGTGATGGTGTAATACAACTTGGGTGTTTGGTAGATAGAATAAAACATGAACAATTACATTTTGATAGTAATATGTCTCACCACTTAAAAGCTCAACTCCACGAGGAAAACCCTCGTGTCAGGCATTGCTCGCTGATTGTTTTCATTCAACATTCAGAATAGTGAATCTTCTCAAGAATAATAAGCAAAAATCCTTCCAAATTCTTTGTAAGCAAAATGAAAGGCAGAGGAAGCGAGTACCCTTGTAGCAAAAAAACAAAAGACAAATGATAAAAGAAATACCAAAGTCAAGTCACCATTTTGAAACCGACAATTAACTGCTTCAACAGTTCTACTAACTTGACCAACTTGTTCGATCTCATTTCACCAGGGAGGAATACCTAAGCTAAGGCATTATGCACCAACTCAAGTATCATCTTAACTTATCAAATAGACCTGTAGCTTCCCCCTTAATTCCAAACTAACTCCACCACCTTGAGTATGAGGCGGAATGTTCCACCCTCATCATCCACACGTGGACCCAACTTCCTATCATTTAGGGGGTGATCAGAGCCTCAATTGACTTTGCCCCTGTTTTTGACTTCCTTATTAAACGAAAGGTGTCCTTATGAGAAAGTTATTCAACCCTCTACCCAAAAAGAAATGTGCGTGTTTTTTAGCCTTTGGGAGAAGGGAATCAAGCGAGAGTTACTGCAACAATAGTACATGATCCAATATGAAATCACTGCAGCATGTGAAAACTATGACAATCATAATGTAAAATGCGTATGCAAATTATGACCTTCAAAGTAACTAAAAACTAACAACTTGAAGGATATCTTGAAGCTTGACACGAACTTTCTCGAGTTCATCTTCTTTCGTGTTAACTGACTTTGTATTCTCTCTTATTACATTCATAAATTTCAGTTTCGAGCGCCTATAGTCATAAAATCCCCCTGTCATACCACCTTTCTTGCTCACTTGATCACCTGTATGAGAAATAAGATCAAGCTCAAAAGAAAGAAACAAGCACTCCAAATTACTTCAATGCCAAAGAACACTAAGTGCCATACTACCTTCCAAAGTTATGCAGTCCAAACCATCAGTTCGGGCGACTCTTGTAGCAACATCCAGATCACGGCAAATCACGGTTCTACCAAACACCTGCACAAACAGCAAACAATCAACAACAAAGTCATAGACGGAATGGGAAAGAAAAAAAGAAGAAATTCTGCATAGCCAATAATAAGTTAATAACAAACCGAAGTTCAATGGTGATAAAAGGAAAGGAAAACAAATTAACAACAGAGAGGGGGGGAGAGAAACAAGAAGGACGAGGAATAAGGGGGACGAACATAATGGAGACAAGTAGAAAGCCTAAATTTACCATCTATTACCACATATTCCCTCCGTCCCAATCTGTTTGTCCAATTTTGGGAACCCATCTTTTTTAGGGAACACAATGATTGCACTTACAAAAGTTAGACTTTCCAACATTTACCCTCTTATCTTTTTTGAAAAAGTTAATTTAAGAAAAGGGTAAAAAGGGAATTTCATTCATCACAAAAGTGTAATGGACAAACAATTCCGGACAAGCAAAAGTCTAAAAGGGGACAAACAAATTGGGATGGAGGGAGTAATAAAAAGCAACTTGAGCATTAACAGACTGCAACCCATCTTCGACAGTTAAAAATCCATGAAAATAACTGCCATCTTAGAGTACCCGACAGCCAATTGTCCAATATTTCAGTCTCTATACTTCGAAAACTTATTTGGTCAACTCTTGAAAACCTTTGTTCAACACTTCAAAACCCTAATCCCACAGCCTTCTCATAAAAATTGTCCTAATATCAGCTGTGATCAGAACTTTATCAAGTTTCCAGCATAGCCCGTCATTTCAAGATATAGGTTATAGGTTGGACAAATGCTGAGAGATAGATATACTTCCAAATCAAATGCAGCAACCCAAACGATACACATTTTCTGTGCTTTTGCAGCATTGAGTTACTAAATTTTCAAGTTCAATTAGTTGCAGTTGAAAAACTGCAAGAGAAGCAGTGAACAGCATCATAAATAAAATTCTGATCAAAAAACAATATGATTTTGACAGGAAAGAGAACTTCCCACAATTAAACTGGAAAAATTCTTCTTATCAACAATAAAAATAACCTGGGCAAAAGCAGGAGTATAATCACGTGAGAATTTCAGTTTCTTTAGAAGAGGTATCACATCAGAACTCTGTGGATAGGTGATCTGCGGCGCTTTCACCCTGTTAAGTGGTATAAATGTGACTCGCCCACCTTTCTGTGAATTAAGTTGCCTAATTATCGTGGTCGATACTTCATCCGTTTCAACCACCACATGAAACAAACTGTAAAAGTAGAGAAACAGTTAAGAGTACTACTTCAAGCACAGAAAGGTCAACATACTTTCATACGTAAGAAAGCAGTTCAGGCGCTTATATCCAACATCATCCAGGATATAGACATTGCCGGATTAAATTGTCTTAACCTGTTTCCAGCAGTAACTTCGACGGCAGTGAAAAACTTTTCGTCACAATCGACCAACTCAATAATTGGACCAAATACTCCAGACATGTTATGCTCCCTGCATATCCTCCTCACCGAATTCAGACCTCTCCTAATATCCTGCAAATTTTACATCAACAACAAGAAGGTAACCACCCAATATTAACACATACTTGCAGTCCTGTAAAAAATAACCACATTCTCTGTTGCATATACGACCTACTGAACCGACAGATTCAAAGTTTAGAACTAGACTAAGAAAGAATAAGTGGAACTCGAATTTAAACAGTTAGAAACCCTAGCAGCTTCTGTATTTGTTTTCCACCCAGCAAAAGTAGGTAGAAGTCCAAGGACAGACTGAATGATTTTAGTATAGTGTCTCAGCAATGCAAAATGGGTTTCCAAGTGAGGCCTATGTTACAAGGGATGTCATGTTCCGGAAGTTGTTCAAAGAAACATTTCCAGTTTGCAGCAACTTGATGTAACACCAAAGTTGAGGAGCGTAATGAAATTTGAAAGACCTCCAATTCAGCAAGGAAATCATTATGGTGCATGGAGACTTTGAAGATGACGTCTTGGATGCTAAATCTAAACGAGAAACAATTATTGCTTCGCTAGTTAAAAAAGAAGCAATTACTCACACCGGGTGTAGCATGATCTAGGCTTTTTTCTGCCTTCACAACTTCTGTCTTTAGTCTATCAATCTCGCCAGAAAGTTCACTTTCTTTCCCCCACAAGGACCTACCAAAATAAATCCACCATTGCATTGAACACAGCTTAAAACCCAATTATATTTTGCACATTATGATTGTTGAAGGCCAACGAAAAACGCGAACTCTCTAAAAATCATACTTCCGCTCATCCTGCAGCTTGTCCCTCTGGGACTTGAACTGATTGAAAGCTTCACGATAATGAGATATGACCGATTCTAACTCTGCTGCTTCAGTTTGGCGATGCGCAATGTAGGCATCCTGTTCTTGAATATCAGCATTAAGCTGTTGAATTTCATCTGTAATTTTCTCCTCCTAAAACATACACACAAAACAATTGTTTTAGTATATAAAAGGCCAGGAAGATGAGAAACACAACCCCCCACAATGATAATAGCACAATTATCAAATCAGATCCTTTTGGACTTGGTTCTTCGAGAAAATAGCAAGATAGTACAGAGTTAATCAGAGTCAAAGAAAGAGAGATGAGAGGAGAGAAACCATACTGGCGAATGAAGCAGTTGGCCAGGGATTGCCATATGCATAATGACTAAGAAGCACACATACAGATATGAAACGATATGGATTTGTTGATGTAGTAATAGTAAAAAGATAAAAGTCAAAATCAAATTGGCTAATGCAACAAATTGATATATTTCCAACGTGTTCATAACTTCATGGAACTAACAACTATTACTTCTATTGTACCTTTCAATCCATTTATCTTTACTATTTCAGTAAAATTGTTTCTTCACATTCTACATATACGAAAAGTGTGAACAAAGAGTTCTAATATCTATCTTACAACTTCATCAATAGAGCATATTGGATGTTTTGAGGATGTAGATTTCCCAACAAGCAATAATAAGAAACCGATAACTGGTCCAAAATGCAATTAAGTTCTTGAGAGGGTAGCACACCACAAGTAATTTTGTTTGGGCCCTGGGAGTGTTGAACGCACGTTAGTTACGCTAAGGAATATAATCCAACATTGCCAGACAGGAAGGGTCACGAGGAGTCACTTGGTATTATATTGGTATCTCTCCACTTAAATCTTAAACCTTTTGGTTGGATTAAAGGTTCTACATGGTATTAGAGCAGGGCCCATTGCATCCCACATTTTAAAAATACACAATCCATGCCCCGATGGCAGAACCCAAAAAGAGGTTACACGTGACAGACATCAAACCCAGTTGCAGCCTTGCAGGTGAGGGGAAATGTTGACGAATACAACCCCACATCGCTTAAATATGGAATGGGAGATCACTTACCATAATGTTGGGACCTCTCAACCTAATAGCTAAAGCATTGGGTTGGATATAAAGGTTTTACAACTCTCCTAGTGATGAACCAAAAGTAAAGCCCAATGCAATAGAGATATTTCTTTTGTAAACAAGCAATAGAGAAGTTGCAAAGATGTGAGTCAATAACCAAACAATCCGCTGAAATAAAGCTGACGGCACAAAAGGAAAAGGGAAGTAAAATCTTGTCATAGATTCATTTTCCTCCAGAATTTGAATACACCTACTTTGGGCTTTATTCACAAACAGCCATCCAAATATATCAAATATAAACACCTCTTTGTCAAAGCTAACTCGATTTTTACAAATCCAAAATTCAATTCCAAACACACAGCCAATAAGTACTCAGCAACAATGCCAACAAAAGCACCAAGAATGAATAACAAATAAAACCTTGCTGAGATGTATCTAGATAGCTGAGTAACAGGAAGAAGGATAAAAGCAGCATTCAACCGGCTCATCCAAATAGAATGTCCTCTTCAATCCAAGTTTCGCAAAGAAATGGAGCAAGACAGATTAAAGGAATAGTCATACAGCTCCCTTTTCAGCATACCCCTACTTGTTAGCAAGTAGCAACTAACAGCTATCAACGGATATGAAATCTGTTCTCAACCAAAGCCACCCTTTTATTCACATGTAACATGGCTACTGCCAGAAAACAAAAATTAAGAAGAAGAAGAACTAACGGATACCAACTGAGATGAAATCTGTTCTCAACCAGAGCTACCCTTTTATTTACATGTAACATGGCTACTGCCAGAAAACAAAAATGAAGAAGAAGACCATGAATTTAAGACTAGCATGTGAAAAGGTTGGAAGAGTGAATGTAGTTTATGTTGTACTGAAAAGTATATAAACACTATCACTCTGAGTGAAGGACAATAAACAGTTTGGAAGGGGAAAAAACCAGGGCAGATGCTCCTGGCCCTATTCATGTGGTCTAGTATAAATAGCTACTACAAACCAAATGTTTAAGAAGCTTTTCTGGCTCAACTGCAGAAAAAATTGGAAACAACAATAACAAGTTTTCAACGTAGTTCATAGTTTTGGGTCGTGAATACATAATAAGAAAGTTACAAGGATGGGACTTGGGAGTAGTACATTTTTTTACAATAAGTTCCCATACATGACTAGTATCATTAATTTAATCATTTTCTATGTTCACTATTCGTCCCTGGAAAAGGACTCTAGTACTCTGTATCATTATCTGGTAAATTCTTGCTGTCTCAAATGTTTTTAATCAGGAGAAATACATAAGGTCAACACAACTAAACCTAATGCCTCTCAAACAGCTAAACTTTTAGAGACACCTCTCAAAAAGGCAAAAGCTAATGTTTTAAAGAATTTTTTCTGCGCTGATCCTCCCAAAAAGGAAGGCAAATATAAGTTACTATATGCCATAGAGGAGCCTATCAACATCAAGATGGTGAGAATACATTCAAAGAGTTTAAGAGATCACAAATTCTGAAGTAATGAATATAAACAGCAACCTGTTTTAGATTTGAGGACAGGACTCGTTCATATTCATCAATTTCCTTTCGTAGCCATTTGTCACGAGCAGCTTTACTTATAAACTGGGAGGCACGACCCCGTTTTTGGTAAAGGATGCTGAGCTTCTTCTCACGTTCCATTATACTACACCACACAGCAAAGTCATCAGAAAATGTCCTCTTAACATCCCAGAAAGAAGTCTTCTGACTCTTCTCAAAGGCAAGTAGAGAACTACAAAACATGTACATGGCACTGATGGCAGAGGAACATTCTTCTGCAGCTTAGCAACTGATCATGGAAGGTAGAGCACTCAAGAGTGTTAGGAAGAAGAATCTTCCAACTGAGGAGTTTTAAGGTGAAAAGTACGTGTAAGGTGCAAAGGACTTAAAATGGATGAAAGGTAAAATTTTCATTTTAGACTTGTGGATTGGTGTCTGGAAGACTGCACTAAAACTCAATTAGAAGTGACATTTGCTATACGGTGATTATGGCATAACCAGCGGTGACAAGCTGATAATACCATGTGATTAGTGGTTCCGAAGGCAAAAGCTAAAGCACCAGTAAAGCCAGTATGTCATGTGTGACATTGACTCATTGTGTGGTGTTCTTAACGTGTTTAAGATGATGATAACAATGATCTTGAGGATAAAATTGATAACAACATAATGTAATACCATCATTCCAGAATTCGTTGTTTCGATTACTATTCACACTTCAAAGTTAATAAGATTTGCTATCCCACTGATAATGGCATAAATTGACATCCATGGTGTCCGTGGAGGTCCATAATTTTATTAGTGAGGAAGAGGATGAGCATTTCTTATCTCATGACTAGAAACTAGATTACTAAATTATATTTGAACAAGTTCTGAGATTTTACATAATGGAGATTGTGGCACAAACAGGGTTGACATGTCGATAAGAGGACGTTGACAGTGGAGTTCATGCGGTAGCAAAGCAAGAGCTACAAGGGGGACATGGTATTGGTGATGGTCATAAAATGCTGTTGAAGAACGAAATCAATATACAATGATGGCATCAACAGTGGGCGTATAGGGGCACTATTGGCAATGAGAATATGATGTTGATAATGGTGCCAAAGCAATGTTCCCCACCAGCCATGGCTATAGGCAACACACTCAAAGGAATGATACGGAATTCTTTGGCATTGCCAAAACAGTCTTTCATTCTTGGATTTCAAGCACAAGTAGAATGAGATTTAAAAGGAATATAAAGGGAAGAGGACATCATATCCATACTCCATAACGAACCAGCAAAGAGTAAACTATTTTACAACATAGGAATCACAATTAGACATACCCTCTTGTTATGTCCTCCTCCTCTCTGACTTGATTGTTGTACAGAGGTTTAATTTTATTAAGCTCCCCTGTGGAATCCTGTATTTCTTTCTGCAGTGTCTCAAGCTGTTTCTCTGCATCATCCTGAAGAAGGCGAGTAGGATATCAACATAAAAACTATCTTTTTGCTACCCTCATGCGTCTATGGCTTCCAAAACAGAGACTTGTTACACAGACCTCTGTCAGAAAAATACCTTGGCTCTCATATCTCCAGAGATCCTCTCCTTTAGATCTTTGTCATCAAGCTCGAGCTGTGCGTGCTTCTTAATAGCTGCTTTTCGCTGGTTCTCTATTGCTTCTTTCTCTTTCCCCAAAATTTGAACTTCTTTTGTCAAATCTTTGAATGTCTTGTCTAACTCCTTGGACTTTTCATGGGCATCTAGCACAGTGTTATACATCTTGGTTGACTTTTCAGAAACGTTGTGTCGAGCCTCTTCTACCTGCATCAAGTGAAAGCTATTTAATTCAAGCGCCTTAAGCATAAATGAACCATGTTGAGAATATAAATAATAAAGTTACCCATCTCTCTAACAGCTTAAGCTTTTTGATGAGTTAGTGGTTAACAATTCAATAAACCCTAACAGAGTCTACCAATGACTCAATTTTAAGAGCTTCAAAAAACAAATTGGAAACATGGAACACCAAGATTAGCAATATACAATTAGCAAACAGTTTTTTTTCATTTTTTTTTTTCGTTGCTTAAAAATTAATAATAAAATGACTAGATTTTAATTTTTTTCTTAAAAAATTAATAATAAAATGACTTTTTTTCTTTTTTGGGAAAATCAGTTTGAAATAGAAAAAATGTTAACCGACTATACAGCTACAAAGGGCATACCCTATGAAGGAAAAATGGGGATGGCCAAACGGGATATAGTGGAATGGAATACTAATAGGGGGTAGTAACTAAGAGAGTGACGCCATAAAATAAGATTTTTTTTTTTGCCATTCATCATTCCTAATCTATTACATGGGAAGGGGGGAATGATAATCGATCCCGGGATGTGGTGTGGCCGTAAAAAGAGGTTTAAATAAGTGTTTTTATTACCATTTAGGAAGTGGAAATGGAAACATTGATTGGTGAATAGTTCATCTGGTCAAGGAAAGAGAAGCAGTCAGATCTATCTTGGAAAGTAATAGCAATATATTCTAATCACTTTAAACCCAAAATAGAGTCAATTTTCCTTAAATAATTGGTTCCTCATGTTGAAACTAAACAAATGAGACGGAAGCACACAACTTCATTTGTTCCACTAGTGCAAAGTTGTCACATGAGAAGTATGTGGAACTAAACAAAATCAAACAATATTATACAAAACATAAGCATCGATTAATCTACAATACTCTATGACAGGCTACTGGCACAAAATTTGCAATAGGCATATTCCATATTGAGTCTCTTGTACATTCCACACATGGCAGACTAAGTTATTACCTTCAAAGTGGAAGAGTTTCGGTCAAATTCTTCGTCAATGGTAAGAACTGAGAATACGTAGTAAACACAATACGACGATTAAAAAGTGCAGAATTGAGAGTATGTAGTAAATCCATACCGTTTTGGTATTCAAAACCACATTTTAATGTAACCTTAATGTAACCAAACAAACTTAAAAAAAATAAAAAATTAATGTAACCAAACAAAAAAAAATCAAATTAATGTAACCAAACAAACGAAACAAAGAAAGCCATTGAAAAACCCTTCCTCGATGTCTTGAAGAATCACCGACATATCGATCTCTGTAAAAGAGAAAGAGAACAGGCAAGTGGTGCTGGGGAATTATCCCATAGTGTGATCCCACAGTTTTAGTTTTGAACATTGGACCGAACATATGTTTTGGGTTTTTTAGCCCAAAACACGTTTTCAAAAAGGCAAACCGAACGGGGCCTCAATTTTAAGAGCTTCAAAACACAAATTGGAACCATGGAACACCAAGATTAGCAATGTACAATTAGCATAAGACATTTAGTGCCTGAAATAATCGACAATATATCAATATATATATATATACCCAATTTATTTAGGTGGTTGAGAATCGAGATAGGTCAGGCGACTCAGGCCCTATTTATTATGTCGATGACTACCATTTGTATATCTAAGAAAACAGGGTTTATTGATGGTAGCATTTTCACAGGATTCCCAACCGAAGACCGACTGCAGTAGCCTAGGAATAACATTCGAAATGCAGAAACGTGGAAGTTGCAACAGAACAAAAAAGACACTAGAATAACTATATGCCGTAGTCGTCTTCCTTTATTCATTCTTTCCTTACAGATACGCAGATTATTGGCAAGCACACTCCTTATACTGCATACCGAACATGATATATAATAAAGGGTAATCTGCGTCCACAGGGGCATTGAGGGTTCACTGGTCTAATGACACATGCGATTTCCAAAACAACATAGGATACTTGATGGTTGAGTAACCCATACAAAATGTTAACTAGGAAAATACTAAGGAATTTACAAATGTAATAGAGCGAACACAAACACAACTAACCTCTGCCAACTTCTGTCGTGCATCATGAATTTCTTTGTCATAAATGGTGTATTCTAGAGATTTCCGTTGCTTGTCAAGCTGCTGATATTTTCTCAATTCCTCTTTCTCTTCATCAAGCTCCTTTAATCTCTCATCCAAATACTGAACAACTTGAATTATTTGCTTTCTCTTATTACCTGATAAAAAGAAGTGAGATTACTATCGAAGTAACCCAATGTGAGAGCAGATATCATGTACAATAACTTGCCAGTTTCTTGCATAATTTTCAAACTCTCCTTGCGTCTTTCCTCATAAACTCGCGTTCCTCCGATTTCTTTCAGTAGATCCAGTCGCTCAGAGTCTTTCATCAATGTCAAAGATGCTATCTGTAAAATATTGGCAACCATATGTCCAACTCAGCACAAAAAGTGCAGCTATCAGGCAGAATGTAGCATGAAACACCCTCATGATCAAACACAATATGGACATACTTTTCCCTGCTGCACAACATAGTAAGGGTTGGAGCGAGAGAACCCAGCACTTTCAAGTAAGTTTGTAACTTCTGTTTTCCTGCAAAACATGGATCTACAGGTAATTGACCTAGAGACTGAGTAAAAAATAGAATGAAGCAAAGAAGAAATAATTAACGAACTTTTATTTTCCTGCAAATTACATACTATCATGCATCTACAGATCATTGACCAGGAGACTAAGAGTAAAGAATAGAATGATACAAAGAACAAAAAATTTACACAAGGTAAATTATTGTTACCCACGTGATATGTTTTCCATCTAAAAAATACTCATCCTTTTTAAGGCCAATAGTTCTCCGCAAGCGCACCTCCTCCTTATCAACCTAAGAGAATAGAAGACACGAAGATGAGAAAATAACTCTCAATTCTTCAAAGTTATCATAAAAAAATCAACCATTTCTTGCCGTCATAATTAAACCAAAGCACAGCAGACATCACACAACTCAAAGGAATAAGGCCTTCCTGATGAATCCAAACCATCTAAAATAGACAGTGAACCAAATTACAGATTGGGTCTAGGGTACCTAGAACGTGGATTGTTCTCGTGGAACGTCCACGAGAAAGGTAACTTGATGAATCACACGTTCTAAAACATTGTACACGAGGCTTTTTATGGATTAATTGTTCAATAATCACAACAATTTAAGGTACTTCAAAGATATTTCTTCAGCAATCATACAACCAATAAAATAGCCTACTCCCACATAAATAATGTGAAACAGATTTCTGCGAGCAATTTTGATAGGCAGATTAAAAGGACTCGAACTTTAGTTTCTTTATTGGGAATGCAGCCTAAGCTGCAAGGCTGTTACATAGGGAATATCATTTCTAGGAGCAATATGAATCATATGACCTGTATCTTTACAGCTCCTTTCAAGATGCCACTCTCCTTTGAATTGAGTTTTTCATATTTGTATTTTCTACCTTCAAAGAAAATGTAACACCCCGAACCCTCAAGCACCACAAATTCTCACACAATCCTCCACCTTACTAAACCCAACTCAAATACAAGATCAAATGATTAACCCACCAATTAAATCTAAACAAATAGAAAATTAATCAAACCACCACTCCCACTTCCTTCCATACTTACATAATTTTCTATATACATTATTCCATTATTTTCACACGAGCTTACCTTTTAGTACCCTTCAACTCTCCCCGTTTAGGTCTTACACTTGTGTTACTTCCTTCCCTTTGTCCCTACTCAAACCTTGGCCAAGTACATCCTTTGAAATCCACTCCTTTCCTTCTTTCTTAGTTTCCCTTCTCTGCTCTTGGCGTTTAATTTCCCTTCAAATTTCCCCCAGTGCTCTCCTTTTTCCTTCTAATTTTTTCCTCTTATTCTTCAATGTTTTTGTCCCATTTTTGGGTCCCATCAATTCACTCCAATGACACATGTAATACCATGCTTCCAACTCACACATGATTCCCACGTGCACCCGTAACCTACAAGCTACCACTTGTTTCCTCCATGCAAATATATTATCATGCATCTTTTTCTTTTTCTTTCTTTTTTCTTTCTTTTCACAGTATTTATTAAATGATGGGTATCACAGAAAACCTTTCAGAGAATAAATAAAAAAACAAGATGGGTCCGTTTACTTGGTAAATTCATAATTATGGAACGCATGATGTTCGAGAGTGTGAGTTCAATATCTTCATATCGCAAGGGTGCTAGCTTTCTGGTAACACTGGGTCAGATTTTTTTACAATATTTGGTTGCAATAGTAGCATCAAAAGTGAATCCCTGACTATTCAACTAGCTAAAGGTTTACTAAACTATACGATTTAGTTTAGAAGGCCTTGGACCCAGAACGAAAGCTACTGACTTGCTTTAGTAGCTAAAGTTCATTCTCCTACTGTTCAAGTTCATTTCCGGACTGTAACTAGCCCCGCAGGGGCAGTCGAAACATAGGCTTATCTCTTCGGCTATTCACTTGTCTCAGACTAAGAACAATCTATATTTCCTTCGTCGAAGCTCCATGACTGAATCCCGGCGCTACTCCAGTGTGTGCCAAGTCTCAACTTTCTGCTTCCTCGGTGAATGTTTTGGTAGAAGATATTCTTTCTTGGAACTGGGGTTTCTTACTGTACTTGAAGTCGAATAAGTCCTCTAAGCTTCTACTTTTCCGGACTGTAACCGAGTTCCTGTATTTCCGGAATGTAACTTGAGTTCTGAGTTCCTCTTTGTATCGGAGAAGGTATGGTGCTGAGTCCTGTTGCTCTTCTTTCGGGGTAGGCGAAGTACTCTCGGGAAGGCAGTAGTCAGTTTCTATAGCTGTCATTGGTTCCCCACTCCAAGGAAAAACAGAGCCTTGAAAGGTTGAGAGTCACCCCGAAGGTAAATACAGACATAGATCTCTCAATAGATCAAGGGATTGGTTTTTTCATTCATCATGGCACTAGCACGAGAGACTCGGAAAAAATCACCTTTACTGCCCCTCTATATGCAAGAAAATCCATCGTACTTACTACTGGGTTAGGGACCCCAAACCACTGATTTGCATAGGGGAGAACGGCCTTATCAGATATGTTGGTTGGAGTGGAAAGCCCGTTTGAAAGAAGTCTTGGATCCCCTTTACCTGGCCATCGAAAGCCTGAGAGCAGCAGTACAAGAGCTAGGAAAAAGCCTAGCTCGTTAACTCTTTTCTCTTTACTAATAGCTAGCCGTCTTTTTGTACTCGCCTAAGACATGCTACCTCTTGACAAGGAGGCATCCCTTGCGGGAACACCAATGTGTCATCAAGGCAGCATACTTGACACAACAAGGTGACAAGATTTCCGGGGGATGGACCCTGTTGACATGCTACCTCTCGACAAGGAGGCATCCCTTGCGGGAACACCAATGCGTCATCAAGGCAGCATACTTGACATAACAAGGTGACAAGATTTCCGGGGCATGGGCCCTGTTGTTAGGCATTTCGATCGGGACCCGAGCGAGATGCTTCCTCTCAGCAAGGAGGCATCCCCTGGGCACACACTTGGGATTGAGGCATAGGATAGCCGTTAGCTAAGCATGCTCGCCGGGCGGAAACACCAATGCATCATGATGGAAATCGGGACTCGAGCGAAATGCTTCCCCTCTCGGCAAGGAGGTATCCCTTGGGAACACCAATGCGTCATCGAGGGTTAAGGGCAACCACCTTGCCTTGCCAAGCCTGGAAGAAAGCACATGTAGTGCCATGCCTTGCCTTGCCCGATGATGCCCGGTGAAAAGCACACATCGGGTCATGTTTCTAGCAATTACCCATAGGATGCAACCGTCGGGTGCCAAAATGTCTTTCCTAGCACAGTTGTCGGCTCATTTTGTTACCCGTCGAGCTCTTTTCGTTACCCACAGGGACATTTTAGTCTTTTTTCGTTCATTACTCATGGAACATGCTAGCACGAGGCATCAAACCCGTAATGCCTTTCGTTGCCCGAAGATCGGCTCATTTCGTTAACCGTTGGGCGTTGGCTCGTTTCATTACCCGTCGGCTCTTTTCATTACCCACGGGGGCATTTCGGTCTTTTTTCGTGCATTACCCCCGTAGGACGTGCTAGCACGAGGAATCGAACCCGTAATGCCTTTTGTTGCCCGAAGATCACCTCATTTCATTACCTGTTCTTATCCCTTGGTGAGCAATATGAATGGTAGCGACAATTTTCCAATAAACTCCAATCATAACTAGCTAAATTTCGGTCATAGCTTCCACATAACTGGTCTCAACAGAATTAGATTAATTCAAAAATGACAATACTACTAGATTATGAAAACAAGGACTATGCAGACAGTATCCTCAATATTCCTAGTATTGTTGACTACGCGCTTCTCAAAGGGACTCAAAAAGAAATGAGCATCCGGTGTACTTCCAAGAAATTTTTTGAAGTTATAGACAAATAAGTCAGAATCAAAGACTTACAGGGATGCGATTGTCAGTATTATCAAATACTATCTCCACGAAAGCAGACAACAGCTGGTGTCCAGCACCTTCCTGCACAATGTTTCAATATAGAACAAAAAACAGAACACCATAAATAATCTAGGCGAATTGCAAACAACAATATCTACAAACCAATAGATCAGGTAACATACATGGAGTAAGGCATGTCTATCTTCATTCCGCAAGTTTTGGAAGAGGTCACTTATCACAAATCGAATAGCTAGAAAAATATCAGTATACAAAATAAATAGATTAGCAAAAAGAACTACACAGACTTGGCTAAGATCAATTAAGCCCTATAGAAGCTACGAGTGAACAAGAAATAGCAATGGACATCAACAAAGACGAGACTCGCTTACCATGAAAAAAGTTTGATTTGCCAGATCCATTTGCGCCAACTGCAGAGTAGAGCACAACCATAACGTGAGTCCAGAGGCAAAGTAGTAACAGGACCCTGTCTCGTTTAGTTTTTGTTTTCCATTTTTCCATGTTTATAACTGATGAAAAAACAGAAAACTTCTTTGGTTGATGGTTTCCATAACTTCTTTCCAGAGAATTTTAGAGAACAGCCCATTTCCAAAAATTGAAAAGGTGTTTTCAAATTCCAAAAACCATTTTCACTCAAAAAAGAATAAACACAGAAATAATTGATTGCTTATGTTTTCGAAAAAAGTTCTGCAAAATTGATATTGAAAAAAGCTACCAAACAGACCATAAATTATATTGCATTCATCGAAACTAATCAAACCCTTCAGAGTTCCTATCCCCATGAGCCCTCTCTTTGCCACTGTTTTCCTTATTTCTAAGGGATTTTCAAGAGGTCTTAAGACTTCCTCCAAACCCAGAACTCCTTTGAGTCTTTGACGCACCATATCTCAGTTCTCATATTGATCCAAAAAGCTTCTACATCCCATCCAAATGGTGCATGTGGGTGCGCGTGTAGAATTCAAAGGCAGTCTTCAACATATCAGATCATGATTTCTAAGTTGTTGCCATACCAAAGAAAGTGCATAGTATCATTACAGAAACAAAATTCATTCCTGGCCTTCCACTTTTCACAATCATTCTGCTTATTACTAATACCTCGATTACCCATTCAAGACAAAGAGGAGTGAGATCTTTCCTATTTCTCCCCTGCTCCTGTGTGGACCCTCTATTCTCGAAGCCGTTTCTATTATAAATCACCCCTTCTTGTGTTTATGTTTCTTTAACTTTCTTAATAAAAATGGATGTCCGAATGCCTGTTATCCATTGAAGTACTAGGGTACATCAACAAATTTCAAATTCGGTTATGAAAATGGAAAAACCAGGGGAAACCTGATTGCAACTCATGTAATATGCAGGCCAAAACCTCAAGCATGGTCAGACCACGTGTAAGTTCATTGCTTCACATATTTGATAAAAATTAAGAACACCAAAAAAATTTACTCCACAGAACATTTCAAATCTTGGCAAAAAACAACATGAGTGTCAGACACCTGTCCAAAAGCCACCAAAATATATACCTAGGGTCGGTTGCAACGTATTTTTTAAACAAGGGTTGTGGTACTAGATGTATCATACAATCCATTTATATCGTGTGACATTTCCATGGCTGGGAGCCTGGGAACAGGAAAAACACTTTGTGTTGCTCGTCTTCTTAGGTCACAGATATAGGGATCGCCGATGAAGAACTAGAAACAGTCTGAAATGTAAACATCCAAGGTAGACCTTCTCAAGCGTCAAAAACTAAACAGAATAAAAAATAAAAATAAAAAAACAACTGGTGAAGAAAAAGATTGCTGATTCTTAGTTCCAGCTAAACAAACTCGCGTATGTACTTTGAACGTAATCAAAGAAAACTCTCTACTCCACTGCTCCACATAAAACAAATTACCAAACTCCATAGGGATACCAACCCTGCATAAAACCAAGAAAGAACCAAACTCCACATCCCAAAACTCTAAACAGCTAGGCACTGGACAAAGGCAGTTCTCCAACTTGACATCCTGCATATACATAAACACCAATTCAAAAGAATTTGTCTTCTTTGGATCAATTAATCGATAGTGGAAATCTTTCCTTGAGCTGCAATTCAGTTGATTGCGTTCAGCAAACAAAGAAAGCCACATTGGGGCTTGGGGATGTGGCAGGGATCAGAATGGCTCTCCAAGGCAAGTCACTTATGTTTACCAATCGGCGTACCGGATCTAGAGATATTCTACCCCAACAAATCCCATATAATCACTCCATTAGCCCCATAGTTTCGACCACCTCCCTTGCAAAGAGGAAGTCCCAAAAACCTGATTCCCAGCCATAAAAATACAATCTGCAGCCACAGCACACCTGCTTGAAGCTACACTAAACGCAGCTTGGAAAGCATTTTTTACCTCGCCCACCACACTAACATGAAAGCAAAACTCCACCACTGCACATCTTCAGAACCCCCACAACCTTATGCGACAATATCCTTCCCATCAACCTCATTTTAATCAAGTGTGATCATAAAGTTGCAGGCAGGGAGCATGGTTGTATTTTACGTTATTATTTTCTTCTACACTTAGTTCATTCATTTTACAGATTCTAGTGAGGACCAAAAAAAAAAGCAGCTGCTCGCAATAAAAAAAATAACACAGATCAACAAAAAGGAAGGTCACACAAAAAACCTCCGAGTGTCTCTCTCAAGTCATATATAAGTTCGGAACAAGGCAAAAACAGACAAATATTCTTTGAGATCTTTCAACTGCTTGAACTGTCATAATCCTACAAAAGTTGACGATAAACGTTTAAAGGATTATGTGGAAGAACATCCTTACCAACACAATTTACTTTCGAACTAAAAGGCTCCGTAGCAATTTGCTCTTTATAGCTCTTAAAGCCTTCAATAATAACCTGAACTCAAATTCCCACAATGACAAATCAAAGTTAAAAATACACAAACCGATCCCAAAAAAAAAAGTACAATACAGAAAAAGTCATAGGAATAGAGCTCCAAACTCCAGTCATGGATTATCCATTACCTGCTTTATGTACATGTTGAAGATGCCAGTATCCTACTCTTGTAAACAATCTGTAAGAAATAATTTGAACAGAGCATCACTGACTACAACATGGAAACACAGTTCAAGAGTAGCTATAAAAATTCAATTCTCACACTATGAAGCACGAGTACGCCAGTATATGTACCGGTACTGAGAAAACGTACGGGTACGACGCAATATTAGGGTTACGGCGTCCGTTGAAACCATGGGAACGGCCAAATCAAGGTTCTGTTCCTGTGTTTACCTGAATCAGATGGTTAAAATGGTGAGTAGATTGACGATGATAGCTGAAGATGCTGAATCGAAGCTTGACAGTTCGACCGAGAGACGAACCAACTGTGTTCTTCGCAGATCTTCGTTCACTTTCTCCCGCCTAGCTCTCCGTGTACGTGTATCGACGATTCAGACCCACGAGCGACTATCTTGATAAAAAAAAAAACAATATCAAATAGATGGGCTATTTTAACAATAATATCAAATACATGGTCTTGTTTAAAAACAATGTTCCATATTTATTTTTATTTTTTGAGAAAGTATATTTATTGTTTTGAAATATAGGTAAAATAAATTTTTATTCTTTTACATGCAATGAAATAAATCTTAAAATGAATATTAAAAGATTAGTCACATACTCATACCCTACCCTTTTATGTTTTCGTCTCATACCAATAAGCGGTACAGGTTCAGTACTCCTTTGCCGTCTAAGAGCATCCTCATCAGCCTTAATAAAAATTGGACTAAATTTAACCTCAAAAACACCTTTTACAAATTAGCAAGTCACTTTTTCAAAAACTAAAAAAATCAGACTCTCTATTCTAACTTCACTATATTAAAATATTCTTTATTTCTACTCCTACTTTCCAAAAAAAAAACACTACTTTAACTAAAGAGAGAGAGAGAGAGGGAGGGAGAGAGAAATTATTAAAATAATTCTAAACCAGTGAACAGTGACTCTACCCAAATACCGGGTTACTGTAGCAAAGTTACAATTTGTAAAAGATTTATTAAGGCTGATTTTGGGGTTCTTTTTTCCTTTTGGCTCAACAAAATAACCATCAGAGGGATTTGCTTCCCCTGATGAGGATGCTCTAACTGTATATCGTTGCTTTATTGCTCTCACACAAAATTTATGATGCTACCACACCGTAAGGGAAATAAATCATAATTCCTTCGATCTCATATGGTCTTCAAAAGCTTTCTATTTGTATTAGCATGATTTCATACTCCTTTTAAAGGCCAGTTTCCCAAAATATTTTTATGGGATTTCCCATTTTAGCACGCAGATTTTATAGGAAATCCCATAAAAATTTATGAAATTTCCCATAAAATTAACACCTAGATTTTATGAAGTTACAAAATTACCCTTTTTAAAATATAAAAATTACTGGAGGCACTCCACCCCCAAATTATCTCCTCATTTACTGAGACACTCCAAACAGAAAAATGAACCAAAATATCTCTATTAATTGCAAACTTCAAACATCCTCAGAAAGTAAGGATCAACAAAGACATCAATAGCAGTCCAAACCAACTTGAAACAAGCAAAAAGCAAGAGCGTAGCAGTAGGAACCAAAACAAGACTAATGATGCAAAACAACAATGTTAAAAAAAAATCAACAAAAGTTAAATACTAGTGCTAATAAACTGATGTTAAATACTAGCTTCAAACAAAACAACTAATGATCCAAACTAATGTAATGAAATGGATCGGTTATATGTAAAGCGACAAAGAGATGATTGTAGAGTACAAGTACAAATGGGTCAGTTATATGTAAAGAAACTCAATTCATCGACACGAAAGAGATATTTTCACACCACATGTAAAGGGAATCGCAAATTGTAAGGAATGCATATTCACACCACATGCAACAAGGAGAGAGATAAATCTACTAACCTAATCAAACAGAATGCAAGCCAGAGGCGACGAAAGGTAACAGGGAGCGGCGCTTGACGCCTAGGGTTTGGGTGAGCGTCCATTTTTCTTCTTCCGTTAACAGAGGAGGCAGAGGAGGAGAGTAAAATTATTTTGGAATGCATGAAGTAATTCATGAAACTTGCAAAATACTAGTTTTGGAAACCACTAAAGTTTGGAGTGTTTGCATCAAATTTTTGAGTGCGATTATCAATCTTTGCCACTAACACAAAGATCACCAAAGTAATGAGCTTTATCAATGCCACACGTAGCTCTCAATATCTACCAAAAATGAGGAGACACTTTTTTTTTTTTTTTGAAACAGTCAATTCGTATCATGAAAAGCCATCCGGCAAAGATTACATCACAGAATACAGGAATGAACCAAAACTACCAAAACCTAAGACTGAGCTGCTGAAAAAGCACACAGGCTTCCAAGCTCACAAACACACCTGCCGAAGCAGATCTGCACTAGGTGCCGGCACAGAGTCCGTCATCGATTTAGTAGTAGAGAATCTAAGGGACACCCAGCTCAAACCATTAAGCATAAAAAACGGATGAAATCTTGAACACTCCATGCAGAGAGGCACGCGTAGCACCCGTAGAGGGGCTAATCAGAACCACTTAAAAAGGGTAAAGTAAAAAAATAAAAAAATAAAAAAACGACAGAAAAAAAAACACCGACTTATGGATGATGCCGGAATCCGCCGCACCGGAACCGATAGCTTATTTGCCGGAGGAGCTTCAGCCGATCTCCACACCCCACTTCAGCACCAGATTGAGCTCCAAAAAGGCCAAATAAGAAGGAAAATGGTTCAAGATCTGTGGACAAGAAGTGAGGCGAGGCGGTGGAAAGAGGAAATCTGAGAGGAGAAGAGATGGAGGGAGGAAGCTAACATGAGAGAGAGAGAGAGAGAGTGTGTGT
>JAXBDA010003948.1:0-31521 GCA_036023075.1 Gaultheria prostrata | reverse complement strand
TTCAACACTTAGCCTCTTCAGCCTTGCTCATTCTTGATCCTCGTGCATGCCTTTCCAACAACTCCGATTAGCGCCAACACACCTCAATTTCCTGCAAATTAAGCACAAACACACAATCCAACCACGTACACGAATTAAATGGAACATGAGGATTAACCGCACGTCTAACGCGCTCATTCTTCCCTACTTAGGCGCTTAAATTCATGAATTTTGCGCGCCTATCAGTGCACTATAGGAAGCGCCCTACAGGATCCTCGAATCTGGGTCAATGGCGGACTCGAACACCCTAAAAAAAAATTTGGTATAGAATACATGTACTCCCTTCGTCCCTTTTATAGTGTAGACATTTCCATTTTGAGTTGTCCCTTAATAAGTGTATGTTTTGAAAAGTTAGTGGGTACATTTCTATTTTGCCCGTAAAAATAGTTTCATTTTTGAAAAGTTAGTGGGTATTATTATATTGATAATTGTAAGTAGTAGAAAGTAGATGTAAAAGTTGATGTGAGAGAAAATAAGTTGGAATTACAAGGCAACACACTTAAAAAGGGACGGAGGGAGTAATATTTATTGGGGAATGACTACAATACACAACGATTAAATGTGTGTACCATATGCACCTATTGTATGATTCATATTGTGTCATCTCATCGGCAATCATAACATTTTTTTATTGTTTTGTAACTTTTCAGTAATACGATTCGTAACATTTTCTATGATTCATAACATTTTGGTGTGTCTCATAACTTTTATAAAAAAAAATACGACTTTTGTTAGTCAATTCGTAACTTTTTATAGGGGTGCGTATGATACGCACTCAAATAGGGGTGTGTATTATAGTCTTTCCTATTTATTGTCCTATTTTAGTTTAGCCCTTTTTGAGCATCCAACCCCAAAATATTTGATCATCCAATCTTAATAGTCTTAAACACCCAACTCAAAAATATTTGAATACCCAATTTAAAATTAGTTGAACACCAAACTCACAAATAATTGAACACCCAGCCCACAACCATTTACAGCCCATAACAAAATTGAATTAACTAACAAAACAAAACAAAAATACAAATAAAGGAAGAAAAATAACATTACTACATTAGCTCGATCAAAACTCACACTCAAAATGAAAGAAGTTTAAAAAAATGAGAGAAAGAGAACAATTTATTGTTGTAATCTCTACGTACGTCCATTGTCGATGGTACTAATTTCGGATCTATGGCATTAACTACATAAATTTCTTTTATCGTTGCTTTAGCTTACAAAATTATGGATAGGCTTAAGAAAATTCAACTACGTTGCAAAACTTGTTAGCTCGAACAATTTTCCTTTAGATTTAGGACTCCAATAGAAAATCTCGTCATATCATCTTAAAAAAGACTATGTCTTCAAAAAGATTTGTCTCAGCCTATCCGCCACAAGTTCTTTCGAAAGGGTATTAATAGATCAAAACACTTGTTTCACTCGTGGAGGGAGGAGCTATAGATCTTATTTAGGGATGGGCATCTTGGCCGACCTTCCCCGATCCAACCCGTCCCCTCCCCGAATGGGTAGGGGATTCGGGAATTTTTTCAGGGATCGGGGAAGGTATGAGGATTTTTTTTAAAATAATTCGGGGATCGGGTAGGGGATGGTATGGGTAGTCCCCTCCTCGCATCCCCGTTCACATATGTATATTAATTTACCCAATGCAATGCAGTGCAAATACTGTCATTGACGACAACCATTCATTGTCCAAAAGGGTACTTCAACAACCAGTTTTTGAGCATTAACAGAGCAATACAACAGAGCAAAAACTAACTGAGCAAAACATAATTTATCCAAAAGTAAAGAAGATGCTCTAGACAAAAACCAAACGGACACACCTCTAGACAAATGTATCATTGCTAATACAGTTCCAATCAATCCAACACTACTTGCATGGAAAAAAGAAAAATGAAGAAATGGAAATTAGCACATAAGGCATACTTGCAATCAATCAAATGCTTTTTGCTGCATACTGCAAAGATATAATGGTACATAAGGCATACTTCTCAGGTTCACCGTTAGTCCCACATCGCCCATTTACAAACTCAAAAGCCATTCCCTTGTTATAAATACACCACTCAAAAGTCATTCCATTTACAAACTCAAAAGCCATTCATTGGAGCAGAGCATTAAGTTGCTCTGGCCAAGCTTATTTATTTGACGAGCTAAAATATTTGGCTTGAGCTTGTTTGTTTGACATCCGAGTTGAGCTTAACATTATTATTGTTTGGGTCCCCCGATTGATATGGGTTTGAGGATCGGGGATGGAGGTGGAGGTATTCACCCCTTACCCTCCCCATGCCCATACCTAATCTTATTCCCCAATTCCCAAAAGATTGTCCACTACGCAAGACGAGAATTTATATTTTTTTAACAAAAATTGGGACATATTTATGTTTATTAGTTCTCATCTTGTGTCATAGACAATCGTTTTTTGAATGAAGGATGTATTAATTTTTTACTGCACTGTTTATCCTAATATATGAAATGTAATGCATACATTGTTGGTTAATTGAGCAACTAGAGTTAAGATAGTTTCTGAACACCCTAACACAAATTCGTGGAACCGTCACTAGAATGGGTGACATAAGAACCAACTTATGTTTCCCGAAATAAAGTAAAGGAAGTTTAAGTGTAAAGTCATATAATTAAACTTTGCCGTTGTCTTTTATGTTTCGTGAAAAGAATAAAAACTTCGTCCAACCCTGTAGTGAAACTCAAATGAAAGCCATATGATTTTCCATATGGATGGCTGATTTTCTAAATTGCAATTCATACTTAGTATCTTTGATCTTATTGATTGATTCTTATTAATGAAAATACCGTTTCCAGTTAGTAGAAGAAAAACAGAAAACCTACCACATTGCCAAGAGCCCATCTCTCTTCTAAGTCAATCTAAACTGCATACCGTGATGATAATCTCTTGATATATGCACCACCAAATATATTCTCGGGGTTCCCAAGTATCACGACAATGAGCCTTTTATTTTTGCAATAAAAAGATCCGTTGCCATGAGAGGCCACACATTACGGCCTCCCTGAAAAGAAAATACTGAAAATCAGTGATAACGAATCGAATCTTAGAAAACCGAATTAATTAGGGAAGTCGGAACAAGTCCGTTAATAGTTTTGACATTGGGTCATAACTGATTGTATAAAATATTCCTGCCATCGTCAAACGAAAGCCAATATTATCTCAAAAGTTCTACTTTTATTAAAGGATCAGGCAATCTAAAATCATTGACAAACACAAATACTTGAATAAAAAATCCCCAAAAGACAAAGCTACATAGAAAGAACAAGAAAGCTAGATCAAATAGTTAACAAAGTAGGCAGAACCACTAGATACAGCCATAAATTGAGACATCTGCATCAAAAATATTGGTACCAAGATGAGACTGGTAGGGAGCAATTTTTCAAAAGGATTATATGTTGGCCAGCTGCAAAATTATTCCCTATAGTCTCAGTTAAAAGAAATTTGAACAGCTCGAGAGGCTCTAGGGAATGCTAGCAACTCTTGAGTGACCTGGAACAGTAGCTTTAATTTCTTAATTTCGGAGTTGCGCCCAAATTGAACATCCTTGAAAGTTGTAATGGTCATTCTCTCCATCACCTTAGAGTTGTTGAGCAGGAATCTCAAAAAGTTCATATCGTTTTGTAGATCTACTAGGAAGTCCTCGGTTGTACTCAGTTGCGTACTTTCAGGTACTTCAAGATTCTTTAGGAAGTTGTAGATTTTGACTTCCTTTAGATTGCACAACAGATCAACAAAATTTGGCTCCTGGAGTTTCCAATATTCTCCTACTTCCGAATGATTATCAAACTGAAAATTATGAATCTAACATGTCAATACACGAATACAATAAATGTACGACACAAATGATTTTAACCAAAAGAACGAAAGTTGTTTACAGTATTTGAATTGAACAACTCACCTTCTTTGCCTGAACCTTATCAATATTGATGATCAGAGTCTTGATATTTGATGAATGCCTTAGCATGTAGCCGATTCCTGGTAGCTCTCCTTTCATCGGACCAGTCTTTATCGCTAGGCATGAAGCATCGAAGGACAAGCAGGTTAGACTTTGCTCCTCCTGGCAGCACAGAGCCTGGCCATTTGAAAGCAGAAAATTACACAGTTAAACGGAAAAGTAGGAAGTTTATCAGAGAATATTAAGGGCCTTCCACACCACACATTTGTAGTGTCACTTACTTTCAAGTGGAACCGCACATTAAAACTAAAAGTTGACTGTCAAAGGACTCGATGATTGTACCTGAATGTAGCAGCTACATAGTCTAAGATTTTTAACATGGCGGATATTATCAAGAATCTCAAAAACGATCTTTTCCTTATCCGCTTTGTATTGCCCACAGTTGATTTTGTTACAACCAAGGCTTGCACTTTCAAGAGATTTCACTCTGCTGATGAAATAGTACATCCTAGACATGCTTGTAACAAGTTCAAACGAAGCAATAGAGTGACCAGCAATTGACAGCGAAGAACTCGAAGAAACTAGATCTTCGTGTATCTTTAAGGTCTTCATCTTACTCCCATAAAACATATAGACATGATGGTTGGCGAATCTTTGGCAATTCTTCAGTGTGATGGATTCAAGAATTGGAGTAGAATTTGTCAAATCAGCAATTGTTCCACCAGAAAAGTAGACCTGCTCAAGTGAGAGGATTTTAAGGGAACTGAGTTTACACTTGACCGGAAAGTGTATTTCACATCTTACGAGTGACAAAGCTGTCAGCGATGTTGAGCTGAATAGAAAGTCAGGCAACCTGTAGCAACGTACAGATGCAGGAGTCTCTGGGTGATTGTTACGGAAATCAAGATTGAGTTCGTTGACGTTGCGGGTTTTGGCAAAGTAAATCCATGAATTAACATGGTGAGGTTCTGCATCGTGTTGCAGGAAAGTGAGGCTGAACTTTTGAATTGCCGGACCCTTGTGAAGAAGCAAGGACTGATTGATAAAAGCTACTTCTTTGGCTCTTGACAGTTTCAATGGGGAAAACTTTAAGCAAGGGACATACAACCATATGTATCTCCATGTCTTTGAAAGAACACTTGTCCTGATCACATCCTTCATTGCTAAGTATGACAGAATGTGGTGAAGCAAAGGTTCCGGTAAACTCAAAAAAGGGTTATGTTTCTCTTCTAGGTTTTGGTGAGTTTCCTTCGATATCTTTGGCCGCTTTAGCCTTGCTGCCTCCATGGCCTTACAAAACCCAGAAACAACTAGGATTGAAGAGGAGAAAGCTATTATTTTAGAAGACTAGAAGAGGCAAATACTGGAGTAGACTCCATTTCGAATTATCGTCTCCTCTGCTTTTAACACATTTTTAGATACAAACAAGTCAATTAATTAGTCCAGTGAAGAGCACGAAATACTGAGCACTTGTTCATATAGCCAGCAAAATGGTTGAACTTCCCTACGGCAGCGGATGCTTTGGTTCCCTAAATGCATTTAACCCCACATTGATGGGTACATATCCAGTGGTAGTTGGCCGGCCCTATTGTTTGATCTTTTTTAAGAAAGCTACTCAAATTTCAAGTTTGGATTCGTTCGTTAAAACTTTGTCCAAGTTCAGTTTGTTAGTTAAGCAGACAAAACTTTGAACATTTTTTTTCAAGCTCGTTAAGCTTTTGAATCAAACTCAAAAAAGGTACCATTCTGTTCATTGGGACTAGTGTCTAGTGATCTATAAAAACCAAGCAACTTGAGACCGGATCGTGTTATGCTCAAGTATAACCTGTTTGAGGTCGGTTTGTCCTAACTGAAATCTTTCAATATTTTGTACAATATAATACTCCATCTCCAATGCATCTCTATATCTTTATTTTAGAGATCAAATGAGACATTTCAAGGGAAGATTTTGTAATTTATGTTCTTTTTTCTCTCAATTTTTTGTACTTTTTCCTCTGACCTATCTGTAATTGAGGTATGAGTCTCTATATTTGAAGACCAAAAAGTAAAATTTTGAGACCAAATCTCTAAGAGAACGATGGGTCTCTAAAGTACAAAAAGTTTAGGAAAAGAGAAGGTAAATTACTACTAAATTATAAAATCTCCAGTCAATATGTCACATTCGATTTTGATCTCCCGTCAATAGTCACATTCGATCCCTAAAATAGAGGAGTCTTTCTTCGACAAGGACATGGTATAAGGGGGTCAATCATAGAAATATAACACAAATTAGTTCTTTAACGCCAGGAAGACAAATCACCCACACATTCCAAAAATACCCCCGATGGCTCATGAAAGTGCCTAAACCTCCCAAACCCTATGAAAGTGCCTAAACCCCCAAACCTAATGAAAATGCCTAAGCCTAAACCCTTGGGTACCGTATGAAAGTGCCTAAAATCCTAGGGTATTCTATGAAAGTGCTCAAACCCAAACCCTAGGGTAACCTGTGAAAGTGTCTAAACCACTAATACCCTATAATTGAAAAGTGCACCCGGAATGCCTAAATCCTACCCCAAAGAGCCTAAAATCCCTAAAATTAAAGGATGGTCAATTTTTATGAAAATTGAAAAGTGTACCCTAAACCTAAATTCCAGGTATTCGCAAAAGGATGGTCGGTTTTTCTGAAAATTGTCGGGCATTACATTTTTTTTAGGGTAATTCTATTTGCAACCACCTCTTAGCTAAATACAACCACGTGAAATTTAACAAAATTTGGACAAAAATACCTAATGTACAAAGACTATGTTGTCCCTCATTTGTATTTCTCGTCATCCGAAATTCAGATTCCCAGTATTGAATTTGCACAATATTTTCATCATTTAAAGTTTGAAATATGTAGCTTACTTCGGATTGTAAAACATGAATATGTTTGAAAACCATTAGGTCTATTACTCTCGTACTTTGAAACACCAATGGAGCTCAAATTTTTAATTTTTGAAACTTGAAGTAATTGTTTTATTTCACATTTTAACTTTTGAATATTTAAAACAACTTCGGATTCAAAAATGAAGCATACAATGAGAATTTAAATCTATTAGTTTCAAACATATAATTCATGTTTTAAAATCCGAATCATATTTCAAACATTCATATCCGAAAATACTGATCAAATTCAATACTGGGAGTCCGAATGGCGGGGTCCAAAAACGAAAGGGAGGGGTAGATTGGGAAAATTTGGAAAATTTGTTGGTTGTATTTATCCAAAACTGGGTTACAATTTCAAATTTTGATTTTAAGATTTTTGATGATTGTATTTAGCTAAAAGGTGATTACAAATAAAATTACCCTTTTTTTTTTTTATCATTAAGAGTATTTTTGCCTAATATTACCCTCAAGTCCTCCAAAACTTTCGATCCATGTATCGAAGGCCGAAACCCATTAAAGCCAGCCGAAACCCATTAAAACCCCCAAACTTGGCCTTTTAGCCAATTTTCCGAAAATATATAATTGAGATGAATCGAAGATGAAGATGAAGATGCTCTACGAAGAAAATCACTGTTTATTGAACCAACACACCGGATTGAGAGAAATGTAACCGATGTTCAGAAAAAGAAAGAAAAAAAAAAAAAGAGAGAGAGGGAGGTGTCGTTTCGCTTTGCTACATATATTAGGGTTTTCTGGATCTTCAAAGCTGAACTTATGGAAGGGAGAAGATAAGTAGTCATCAGTACTGCTAAGAAACATGGATAGTCTAAGGTATGTATGCGATCAATACTGTTTCAAAGAATCAAATGCAATTTATTCCTATCATTTCCACAAAATTGTTGGAGAATTTCTTTTAATGCGCGTCCGGAATAGTTGTTCAGACTCTTGTTTGTACATTCATTTAGATTTTTCGGAGTGTTCAACCTAAAACCGATTGGAAATAGGGAGAGGAACCTCTAGATTATATTAACCAAGGTGGCTCAGGAGACTGATGTGGAATGCACGTCCTGAATAGTTGTTCAGACTCTTGTTTGTAGATTCCGTTACATTTCTTGGAGGGTTTTAATCTCAAACCAATTGGCAATAGGTAGCGTATTCTGTTCGATTATATTAACCAAGCTTGGGTGGTTTAGGTGAGCGGTGACTAATAGCTACAGTGAATTTTGTTTTCGCTTATTTTGATTCTCTTTTATGTACGAGTAAGAACGGCTTAACTCCACTTTTTGATTAAAATTATACCTAATGGGGTAGTACTCAAATTTTAGTTGGCTAGTTGCTATCTTCCAAGTTTACAATTATGTGATTAGCCGATCAATGAAGCTTTTACTCAAGTTTATGCTTAGATTGTTGTTTGTTCAGTAGAGTACTAGAGTGTATATCAAGGCTGTTTTTATTTTATATTTTCACTCCGATTTGAGTATAAGTTTGAGTAGGGATGGAGATGGTCAGATGTCATTCATTTCCTTCTTTGTAATTCTCTCATCCTGCTTTTAACCCTAGGACTAGGACTCACTTGTTTAACCACATGTGAGTACCTATTTAGTATATTTGGTTAAAAAAATTCAAACCAGATATGTAATCCCAAAAAGACTGATATGTATAATACCATGGGAGTGTAGTATTATTAATTCCATCACTGTCAATCCCATGGGAGTACATGTTATCCTATGAGTTTATGTATTTCTTTACTATTGGTCCCCCCAAACAAACGGGCCGTTAAAAATGTTTCTGGCTTTTGTATTTGACAGAGGCCAGTAAGGTGAGGCATAAGGTGATGGAGGGAACAAAGATAAAGCGGAAAAAGATGGAGGACGACAACGTTGCAGAGAAGCGTGATTGGCTTGCCGAACTGCCGGAACCTTTGCTTCACGACATTCTTTCATGCTTAACAATGAAGGATGTTATTAGGACATGCGTTCTGGCAAAGAGGTGGAGATATATATGGTTGTATGTCCCTTGTTTAACGTTTTCGCCATTGGAAATGACCAGATCTAAAGAATTAGCTTTCATCACTCAATCTTTGCTTCTTCACAAGAGTCCTAAAGTTCAGAAGTTGAACATCACGTTCAACTACAGCACAGAAGCTCTCCTCGTTGATTCCTGGATCCACTTTGCGTTGACACGCAATGTAAACCAACTCTATCTGGATTTCAGCAGATGCAATTCGTATAGATCCAAGTATAAACTACATGATATTATCTTCAGTTGTAGCTCGCTGACAGTATTGGCATTGAAAAGTTGCATAATAAAATTTCCGGTGAAGATTAAACTTGGTTCCCTTAAAACTCTTTTATTTGAGGAAGTCAAATTTGATGGTGGAGCTATTAATGATATGTTATCTTCTTGTTCAATTCTCGAAGATTTGTCTTTCACCAATTGCTACTTGGGAAACGATCCTCAAATCGTTATCATGAATTCTGGTGTCAAGACATTAAAGATACAGGGCAGTCCTTTCTCTAAGAAGTCAAAGTTAGAGATTAATGCTCCGTTTGTTGTTTCATTTAAACTCATCGGAGGCCTGTTTTCGAAGTACTTTGTCATCAAGAGAATGGAATCTCTCTGCAATGCAAGTTTTGCTTGCAGCAAATTGGATGCATGTTGTGAGCAAGTGTATACCAATTTTAGCAATCTTGGGAATCTTGAATATCTTTGTCATGTTAAAGACCTTAGAATGTGTAGCTGCTACATTCAGGTAACAACATGGATCCTAATGAATTTTTGTACTCGCTAAAATTAACTTTATCTTACGCTTGTCAATTCACTGTTTGTTTCCATGGTCTTGTGATCCCGAGTGGTTCAGGCAATGTCCAGTAAGGAGAATCCAACTCAAGTGTGTATAGAGAAGCAAATCATGGAGTTTATAACCTTTGATGTCACATGTCTAAGGATAAATACAGGGTTGTTGAAATGGGAGTTGCCAGGAATTATCTACATTCTGTCACATTCGCCAAATGTTGAGACTTTGATCATTAGTATTGACAAGATTCAGGGCAAAGAGGTCAGTTGCTATTGTTTGTTGGTTTTCATTTTTATTATTTGATGGTACTGCAATGGAATTTTTGTACATCTGGAATAATCTGTTTCCCAATTTTCAGCTTAATGACAATTTGGCAGAGAAGGAATACTGGAAACTCGAGGAGGCAAAATTTGTCAACCTGATGTGCAATTTAAAGGATGTCAAAATCTACAACTTCCTGAAGAACCTTAAAGTACTTGAAAGCAAGCAAATGAATACCCGTGTGGATATACTTGTACGTCTACAAAACAATATGAACTTTCTGAGATTCTTGCTCAAGACCTGTAAGGTGATGGAGCGAATTACCATCACAACCTTTACGAAAGTTAATGAGTCAAAGCTTACGAAGGCGTTGCTGGCATTCCCTATAGCCTCTCAAGCAGCTCAAATATCTATCAACTGAAACTATAACTACTAATTTCAGTTGGCCAAGATATAGTGAAAAAAATTACTCCTACTTTAACCATGTCCTGTTACATATAGTATTTTGGAATCTGATGTATGAATTATGGTTGTCCCGATATCTAGTGGTTCCTCCTACATTGCTAAGCACTTAAACTAGTACTTTTGTTCGCCTACCCCGTAGCTTTGTCTTTTGAGATTTGTGATTAAAACATGTGTTATAGTTTTGCTGCCGGAGTAGGGGTGTATTTGGCACATGATTATGTATCTGTCAGTGCAATATAGAAGCTTTTTGATAATTTGACCGCCGTTTTCCTATGCAGGAATATGTTGTGCACTCAGCGATTTCCCAATCTCGTTAAGACTATTTACATACTGGAGTTATGATTGCCCTAATGAAGATTGTTTCCCAAGCTCCTATTTGTTATTGTTTGTGTTCAGTATTTTCTTTTCTGTGGAGGCCCTGAACGTGTGCCCTCTTATGGCGAGGGATCTTTTATTGCAAAAAAACATGGCTCGTTGTGTTGATACCCGAAACCGCACGATTATGTGCTGTGATTCGTACGTTGAGCCGTTATCATCACATTCTGCAGTTGCCGGTCTGCGTGAACTCTGGACTCTTCTTTTCTTGGTGATCTAACTTGTTTTGTTTTACTGTAAGGTTTTCCCAACTATTGAAATTAAATCAAGATAACCAAATTATGGACAAATAGTGAGATTATTGATCTTAACACCTAGGAATTCAAAGCTACATAGGCATCCGATTATGATTTTGACAATAAACTTGATACACCTTACAAAAGTGAATCCGATCTTCAGTCTCTTATAGATCACTAGCCAAATGAACAGATCAGTAACTCGTTCGAGTTTGGTTTAAAAGCAAAGGATGTTGAAAAAAAATGTTAGTTTTGTTTGTTTGAAGTAAAAAACTGAATACTGATCTTGGACGAAGTTTTAACAATCGAACCTGAGCTCGAAACTTGAGATGTGTTCAATTAATCACCTTTACGCTTAATACAGACCCTATGGTAAGGAAAATAACACACGAGATCGATGTGTTCAATTGTTCAAGAAGACCAAAGAAAAGGGCCGGCCAACGCTATATCCAGGTTGAAAGAAAGAGTCACCTGTTCATCGGATTTGTGCGCAGAAATGTGGGTTCTCATAACCTGATACATGGGGGTCAAGTGCATTCATGCACACGGTCAAGAAATTACTAGCATTTAGGAAACCAAAACGTCAGTGTTTCTGGCTCTTCACTAGACTAATTAATTAACCAGTTTTCTAATGAAGTGCATCAGAGTATCTATACATATGTAAATGCTTGTATACAAATCCATGTGTTAAAGCAGAGGAGATGATCATTAGAAATGGAGTCTACTCCAGTATTTGACTCTTCTAGTCTTCTAAAATCCTGACTTTCTCCTTGTTCAGTTTGTATGCAATACAATTCCTAGAGTCGCTCGGTTCCTTTAACTATAGTTGTTTCTGGGTTTTGCAAGGCCATGAAGGCAGCAACGCTAAAGCGGCTAAAGATATCGAAGAAAACTCACAAAAACCATGAAGAGACACGCGATCCTCTGTCAAGTTTACCAGAACCTTTGCTTCACCACATTCTGTCATACTTAACCACGAAGGATGCGATCAGGACAAGTGTTCTTTCAAAGAGGTGGAGATACATATGGTTGTATGTCCCTTGCTTAAAGTTTTCCCCATTGAAAATGTCAAGATCCAAAGAAGTAGCTTTTATCAATCGGTCCTTGCTTATTCACAAGTGTACGGCAATTCAAAAGCTCAGCCTCACTTTCCTGCAACACGATGCAGAACCTCACCATGTTGATTCATGGATTTACTTTGCGAAAAGCCGCAACGTCAACGAACTCAATCTTGATTTCCGTAACAATCACCCAGAGACTCCAACTGTATGTGGCTACAGGTTGCCCCACTTTCTATTCAGCTCAACATCGCTGACAGCTTTGTCACTAGTAAGATGCGAGATACACTTTCCGGTCAAGTGTAAACTCAGTTCCCTTAAAATTCTCTCACTTGAGGAGGTCTGCTTTTCCGGTGGGGAAATTCATGATTTGACAGATTCTACTCCAATTCTTGAATCCTTATCACTGACAAATTGCCAAAGATTTGCCGACCTTAGTGTCAATATGTATGGTGGGAGTACGATGAAGACCTTAAAGATACGCGAAGATCAAGTTTCTTCGAGTTCTATGCTGTCAATTGGTGGTAACTATATTGCTTCGTTTGAACTTGTTACAAGCATGTCTAGGATGTACTATTTCATCAGCAGAATGGAATCTCTTGAAAGTGCAAGTCTTTGTTGTAACGAAGTAAACTGTGGGCAATACAAAGCAGATAAGGAAGAGAACGTTTTTTAGATAATTGATAATGTCAGCAATGTGAAATATCTTAGACTATGTCCCTGCTACATTCCGGTACAAATATCGAGTTCTTTGACCCTTCTTTTGAACTTCCTGCCTTTTCGTTTTACTCTGTAATTTCTTGCCTACAAATGGCCAGGCTCTGTGTCGTCATGAGGAGAAAAGTGTAAACTGCCTGTCCTTCGATGCTTCATGCCTAGGGATAAAGACTGGTCTGACAAAAGGAGAGCTACCAAGAATTGGCAACATGCTAAGGCATTCGCCAAATATTAAGACTCTGATCATCGATATTGATAAGATTCAGACAAAGAAGGTGAGTTGTTCGATACAAATACTGTGAACAACTGTTGTTCTTTTTGTAAAATTCATCTTGTTGTACATTTATTGTATTCGTGTATGACATGCGAGATTCATAATTTTCAGTTTCCAACTAATTCGGAAGAAGGAGAATATTGGAAACTCCAGGAGCCAAATTTTGTTGATCTGTTGGGCAATCTTAAGGATGTCAAAATCAACAACTTTTTGAAGAATCTTAAAGTACTAGAAAAGCAACTGAGTACAACCGACGACTTCCTTGCACATCTACAAAACGATATGAGTTTTCTGAGATTCCTACTCAAGAACTCTAAGGTGATGGAGAGAATGACCATCACAACCTTTAAGGACGTTAAGTTTGGGCGCAACTCGGAAAGTAAGAAACTAAAGTTACTGTTCCAGGTTACTCAGGAGCTGCTAGCATTCCCTAGAGCCTCTGCAGCTGTTCAAATATCTTTTAACTGAGACTATAAGGACTAATTTGTAGCTGCCCAACACATAATCCTTTTAAAAATTTGTTCCCTACCAGTTCCATCTTGATACCAATATTTCTGAAGCAGATGTCTCAATTGTGGCTGTATATGGTGGTTCTCCTTATATTGTTAACAACTTGGTCTAGTTTTCTTGGTCTTCTATGTAGCTTTGTCTTTTTTTACTTCTGATCCTGTAATAAAAGTAGAAGCTTTTGAGAATTGGCTTCCGTTTAACGATGGCAGGGAAATATTTTGTGCACTCAGTTATGACCCAATGTCAAAAACTATTAACGGACTTGTTCTGACTTCCCTAATTTAATTGGGTTTTCTAAGATTCGATGGTTATCACTAATTTTCATTATTTTCTTTTCGGTGAGGCCTTAATGTGACTGTGGCCTCTTATGGCAACGGATCTTTTTATTGCAAAAATACAAGGCTCGTTGTCGTGATACCCGGAACCACAAGAATATGTTTGGTGATGCATATATGGAGAGATTATAAGAACAGTTTGCAGTTGAGATTGACTTAGAAGAGAGATGGATTCTCGGCATATATCAACGTCCAGTGTCCCAATATTGTGTACCAAGAATACTCTACAGATTCACTTGAGGGTATCGTTCCTATGTGGTAAACAAAGCGCCAGTACCTTTGGCTTGCTATGTACGCGTGGGTTTATTCCCCCTCCAGTCATCAATAGTGATGGGATAGGTTTTCAGTTTTTCTTTTATTAACGCGGTGATGGGCACGGACGAAATGCGTACGCCAAACGTACACAACCCATCTCAGCTGTGTGTACATGAAATTAATGGTCCGGATTTTAAAAATAAACTATTCGCGTTATTTAAAATCCGGACCATTGATTTCATGCAAGGACGGTTGAGATGCACTATCTGTACATATTGCGTACACAAAGTTTTTTTTGTTCTTTTATATAACAGGAAACGGTATTTTCATTCTTGAAAATCAAGAAAATGAAGACACTGAATATGAATTGCCCTTTAGAAAATGAGCCGTCCATATAGGAAAAATCAAATGGCTTTCATGTGAGTTTCACTATAGGTTGGACAAAGTTTTTATTCTTTTCACAAAATATAAAGCCAACAGCAAATTTTGATTAAAAGACTCTACACTTGAACTTCCTTTACATTATTTCGGAAAACATAAGTTGATTCTTATGTCTTATGTCACCCATTCCAGTAATGGTGCCTCCAGAAATTCATGTTAAGGTGTTCAGATACTATCTTAACTCTAGTTGCTCAATTAACAAACAACATATGCATAACCTTTCATATATTAGGATATATAAATAGTGCAGGAAAAAGAACACCTTTATTCGAAAATGATTGTCTATATATGACGCAAGTAAGAACTAATAAACATAAATATTTGTGCCAATTTTTTTTAAAAAAATATAAATTCTCGTCTTGCGTAGTGGACAATTTTTTGGGAATTGGGGAATAAGATCTATAGCTCATCTCTCAACGAGTTAAAGAAGCATTTTGATCTATTAATTCTCCATTGAAAGAACTTGGATATGGTGAGACAAATCTTTTTGAAGATACGGTCTTTTTTAAGATGATATAACGAGATTTTCTATTGGAGTCCTAAATCTGAAGGAAAATTGTTCGAGCTAACAAGTTTTGCAACGTAGTTGAATTTTTTTTAAGTCTGTCCATAATTCTGTAAGTTAAAACAAAAAAGGATTTTATGTAGTTATTAATGCTATAGGTCCGAAATTATTACGTTTAGACCAGCGACAAGGGACATAGAGATTACACTAATGTTTTGTTCTCTGTCTCTCATTTTTTTAAACTTCTTTCATTTTGATAGTGAGCTTTGATCGAGTTAATGTAGTAGGTGTTCAGTATTTTTCTTGAAGGATCAGTAATGTTATTTTTCTTCCTATATTTTGTATTTTTGTTTTGCTTTGTTAGTTTATTCAATTTTGTTATGGGTTGTAAATGGTTGTGGACTGGGTATTAAATTATTTTTGAGTTTGGTGTGAAACTATTTTTTAATTGGCTGTTCAAGACTACTAAGATTGGATGTTCGAATATTTTGGAGTTGGGTGCTCAAAAAGGGCTAAATTAAAATAGGACTATAAATTACATATATTCTACACAAAAAGTTTTTTTTTAGGTTTTCGAGTCCGCCACTGACCTAGATCCGAGGATCCTATAGCGCACCCTGTAGTGCATATCCGAACCTTCTGTCTCCGGAGGTTCAGATTCACAGATGAACTCTTAACTGTAATAGTAAATTCTTGGCGATAATAGTTAATGAAACCATTAATTGCCAAGATGGATGATTAGGATGTGCACTGTAGGATTCCGACTCCCAGTGACCCATTCCGTTGATTTTTAGACTGAGGGTGACGGGTGGGGTCAAATTGATGAGTTTTTAAACAGTACTAAGTACTTATATTGACTTTTCGTTAATGTAAGGAGTCTATGGGTGATTTTGTTTTATGATTAGGGGTTATTTTTAACATATTCCAAAAAAAAAAAAAGATAATACTCAGAAGATCGCTTATAAAAATTTCCAGAAAATAGAATCAGCGGTCCAACACACCGGATCAAAGCCCCCTTGTCTTGGTAAGATAGAAAAGAAAAGAATAGAGTGTGATCTCTTTAGCGAGAACAGAAAAGAAAAGAAAGTGTCGCTTCTCGCCGTGTCATCCAAATATCAGTGAGAGACTAAAGTTTCTATTTTCTATTTCGGTGACCAAACTCTCTTCAACGATTAAATCAAAGCTTTGTAACTCAGTTTTGATATCTAGTTTTGCCTTGACGAGACGAAGAGAAACGTGCAAATACGAGACAATCCGACGAAGGACGGACCGCACGTGCTTTCAGAAGTCTGACACGATCCGTCAGTCCCCCCTTTCTCATGTAATTGCGCCTGTTTTGGCAAGAAAGGAAACTCGGCTAGTAAAGGGGTTTGCCCTCTCACCCTCTCTCTCTCACTTCTTGGATCATCCAAACGTGCGAGGGATTCAATTCTCTCCATTTCCTTTCTTCTCTCTCGAACTCTCGCAATCCAAAAGGGGCGTGAGAGAAGTGTAACATGTTCAAAAGGTTTCGCTTTGCTACATCTAGGGTTTTCTGGATCTTCAAAGCTGAACTTACTTTTTGGACGTGGGAAGATAGCTAGTCATCAGTACTGCTAAGAAACAGGGATAATCGAAGGTATGTATGCGATCAATACTGTTTCAAAGAATCAAATGCAATTTATTCCTATCATTGCCACAAAATTGTAGGAGAATTTCTTTTAATGCATGTCCTGAATTGTCGTTCAGACTCTTGTTTGTGGATTCAGTTATATTTCTTGGAGGGTTTCAACCTCAAACCAATCCAATTGACGTGGAGTATTCTGTTGATTATACTCCCTCATTCCCAAATTTGTTGGTGCTACTTTGGGAATTCAACTTTTTATGAATTATACCACAAGAGAAAAGAAGTATGTACTTTTCTTCATTAACTTTTTGAATTGGCCATTTATTTAAGGACCAACAATTCGGGACAGAGGGAGTATTAACCAAGCTTTTGTGGCTAGGTGAGCAATGTGGGGGACTAGTAGCGACAATGTCATTGTGTTTTCTCTTATTTTGTTCTCTTTTTTGTACTTGGAGTAAAATAGTCGAGTAAGAACGGCTTAACTCCACTTTTTGATTAAAATCTAATTGGGTTGTACTCAAATTTTAGTTTGCTAGTAGCTATCTTCCAAGTTTACAATTATGTGATTAGCCGATCAATGAAGCTTTTACTCAAGTTTATGCTTAGATTGTAGTTGGTTCAGTAGAGTGTATATCAAAGCAGTTTTTATTTTATATTTTTACTCCGATTTGAGTAAAAGATTGAGTATGGAAGGAGATGGTCAGATGTCATTCATTTTTTTCTATGTAATGCTCTAATTCTGCTTTTAACCCTAGGACTCACTTGTGTAACTGCATATGAATACATATATACTATTTTGTTAAAAAAAATTCGAACCAGATTTAATGGTACATCATATATGTAATCCCACAAAGACTGGTACTTAGAATACCATGGGAGTGTGGTATTATTAATTTCATCGCTATCAATCCCATGGGACTACATATTATCCTATGAGTTTATGTATTTCTTTACTATTAGTCCCCCCAAACAAACAGGCCAAAGTTGTTTCTGGCTTTTGTATTTGACAGAGGCAAATAAGGCGAGGCACAAGGTGATGGAGGGAACATGGATGAAGCGGAAAAAGATGGAGGACCAAAACGTTGTAGAGAAACGTGATTATCTTGCCGAATTGCCAGAACCTTTGCTTCACGACATTCTTTCAGGCTTAACAATGAAGGATGTTATTAGGACATGTGTTCTGGCAAAGAGGTGGAGGTATATATGGTTGTATGTCCCGTCTTTAACTTTTTCGCCATTGAAAATGACCAGATCTGAAGAATTAGCTTTCATCACTCAATCTTTGCTTCTTCACAAGGGTCCAAAAGTGGAGAAGTTGAACATCACGTTCAACTACAGCACAGAATCTCTCCTTGTTGATTCCTGGATTCACTTTGCGTTGACGCGCAATGTAAATGAACTCTATCTGGATTTCAGCAGATGCAATTCGTATAGATCCAAGTATAGACTACATGATATTATCTTCAGTTGTAGCTCACTGACAGTATTGGCATTGAAAAGTTGCATAATAAAGTTGCCAGTGAAGGTTAAACTTGGTTCCCTTAGAACTCTTTCATTTGACAAAGTCAAATTTGATGGTGGGGCTATTAGCGATATGTTATCTTCTTGTTCAATTCTGGAAGATTTGTCTTTCGCCAATTGCCACTTGGGAAACAATCCTCATCTCGTAATCAGGAATTCTGGTGTCAAGACCTTGAAGATACAGGGCAGTCCTTTCTCTAAGAAGTCAAAGTTAGAGATTGATGCTCCGTTTGTTGTTTCATTTCAACTCATCGGAGGCCTGTTTTCAAAGTACTTTGTCACCAAGAGAATGGGATGTCTCTGCAGTGCAAGTTTTGTTTGCAGTGAATTGGATGCATGTTGTGAACAGGTGTATACCAATTTTAGTAATCTTAGGAATCTTGAATATCTTCGTCATGTTAAAGACCTTAGAATGTGTAGCTGCTACATTCAGGTAACAACATGGAGCCCTCTTAACGAATTTTCGTACTTGCTAAAATTTGCTTTGTCTTACGCTTGTCAATTCTCTGTCCATTTCCATGGTCTTGTGGTCCCTAATGGTTCAGGCAATGTCCAGTAAAGAGAATCCAACTCAAGATTGTAGAGAGAAGCGCATCATGGATTATATATCCTTTGATGTCACATGTTTAAGGATAAAGACGGGTATGATGAGACTGGAGTTGCAAAGAATTGCCTACATTCTGTCGCGTTCGCCAAATGTTGAGACTTTGGTCATTAGTGTTGACAAGATTGAGGGCAAAGAGGTCAGTTCCCAGATACTAATATATTGAAATACAATTGCTGTGGTTGGTTGGTTTTCTTTTTTATTTGATGAAACTGAAAATGAATTTTTGTATATCTGACTTGATTGTTTCCCATTTCCCAATTTTCAGCTTTATGACAATTTGGCGGAGACGGAATACTGGATACGTGAGGAGGCAAAATTTGTCAACCTGCTGTGCAAATTAAAGGATGTCAAAATCTACAACTTCCTAAAGAACCTTGTAGTACTTGAAAGCAAGCAAATGTGTTCCCTTGAGGAATGCCTTGCACATCTAAACAACAATATGTACTTCCTGAGATTCCTGCTCAAGACCTCTAAGGTGATGGAGAGAATGACCATCACAACCTTTCAGAATTTTGAACAAGGGCGCAACTCGGAAAGTAATAGAAAGCTTACTAAGGTGTTGCTAGCATTCCCCAGAGCCTCTCAAGCAGCTCAAATATCTTTCAACTGAAACTGTAAGGCCTAATTGGCCAAGGTATAGTGAAAATTCGGATAAAAAAAAGAAAGAACATATACTGAAAAAATTTACTCCTACTTTAATGATGTCTTGTTAGAAATATTTTGGAAGTCGATTTCTGAATTGTGGTTGTATCGATATCCAGGGTTCTACCTACTTTGTTATAGACTTGAACTACTTTTTTTCGTCTTCCCTGTAGCTTTGTCTTTTGGGATTTGTGATGAAAATATGTGTGAGAGTTTTGCTGAAGGAGTGTGTTTGGCACATGATTTTAAATCTGTCATCGTAATGAGCTTTTTAGATAATTTGACCACCGTTTTCCTTTGCAGGAATATGTTTTGCACTCTGCGATTACCCAATCTCGTTAAAACTATTTACATACTGGAGTTATGATTGCCCTATTGAGGATTTTCTTTTCTTTTATTGGAAAAATACATGACTTATTGTCCTGCTACCCTAACCGCACGATTTTTTTATCTATTATCATCACATTCTGCAGCTAAGATTGACTTGAAATAGATAGATTTCTTTTGATCAACGAAATTGAGAGATTGACTCGCGGAATTTAGGTGAGTACACTGTTCCAAAATTGTACTAACTTATACTGTTCCAGAATTGTAATTGTACCAAGAAAAATTCTGGAAATGAAATCTGGTCCTGCGTTGCCCTTCCATTGTGACCCTTCTGATTATTATGGGGCTGGCCTGACTCCAGCCCAGTTTGGCGGTCCGCCTCAATTTTCTACTGAATTCCTGTAGGAACAAAATTTTACTGATTTCTCTTGGGTAATCTAAAGCCAATCGAAGGTACAACTTCATCAGGAACGATAGTTAATGTACGACAACATGAAAGCCAATCATAAAATAGCTAACTTCAGGATTATTTAGTTGTTCATGTTTGTAATTTCATGTTGTCGTACATTAATTACAATCATGTGTGACAAGCTAGATTATTAATTTTCAGTGCAACGATAATTTGAAGATGCCACATTAGCGTGTATTTTGCCACTGTAGCGAGAGAAATCACAGACAGAGAGGGGAAATTGTGTATGTTATAGATGCCACCTTAGCTTATATTTCGCCATCTCAGCGTTCAACTATGCCACGTGTGTATTTTCTGTCACAAAATGAACGGTAAATTCGGCTGGGTGTCCAATTTAATAACGAGTGCATGGAATAAGTTTCAACCAATTTGATTCATAATTGATCAGGGTCAAATGCGAAAGTGTTTCTTTCTTTTTTTTTTTTTTTGAGATGCTCAAATCATATCCATTTGTTACTAACCCAAGCAGGGCTGCAAACAAGCTAAAAACGAACCAAGCTTTAGAATGTTTAGGTTCGTTCGTTAAGTTTTTAAACGAACTCAAGCCGAACTCAAACTCAATGAAAATTTGACGAGCTGGCCTATTTAAGTTGAACTCGAACTTGTTCACGAGCCTTAACGAGTCAAATTTTTTATATATTTATGCACTCATACAAGTCTAGAACTTCAAATAAATTTATTATTTTGGCATAAATAAGTTCATACATACATAAAAGGATAAGAACATACTCCATCCGTCCCTTTTTAGGACGCAGGGAGGTGCTGCGCACTTGCTGCTGTGCAGCACGCTGTGCGTCAAAACGACGCAGTTTTGGTGCTTTTTTGGGTCGCCAATTTCTGCCAGGTTGGGCTATGTTTGGACGCTTGAAAACCCTTTTTCTTTACCATTCATTTGCGCAGTGATTTCCTCCCTCTAAATGCTGAAAAAACCTCAGAACAGGGGAGGCAGACTTGAAAGTCTGAAGTGTCAACAACCAAACAAAATCCACAACAAAACAAAACCAAATCAAAGCCAACTCCATACCTCCAATCAAAACAGGGCAAAAGAAATAGAGCCTTAAGCTTTACAAGAGAAGGAATAATTTGAGGAACGGGCTCATGATCACCTCAATGGGTCAGAATTTGGCTCGGAAGGATGAGAGTTCTTCGCCGAGTGTACTTGCTAAGCTGTACGAGAGAAGGAATAATTTGCTTCAACTGAACAGAAAAAAAAAAAGGTTTTCCAGCGTCCAAACAGAGCCTTACCCGGTAGAAATTGGCGACCCAAAAGAGCATCAAAACTGCATCGTTTTGATGCACAGCAGCAAGCGCGCAGCACCTCCCCTGCGTCCCCCTTTTTAAGTGTGTGTCTTCGTAAATCCAACTTATTAAAGAAACATCATCATTACATCTTTCACATCAATTTTATTTTCACTTACATTTTCCTCATCAACTTTTACCTCCACTTTCCAAAATTATCTTCCACTTTTACCCATTAATTATTTACCCACTAACTTTTCAAAAGGGCAAAATGATAATTGAACAAACTTTTACCCATTAACTTTTCAAAACACACACTAATTAAGGGATGACCCAAAATAAAAAACTCCATACTATAAAAGGGACGGAGGGAGTATTAAATTTTAAGTTTATAGTATATTAAAAGTTTATTCATATACAAAGTACAAAATTTTCATTATGTACATATAATATTCAAGGTTATAGGTGAGATATTTACGAGATATATATATATACACCAGGTTCGTGAGCCTATTCTATCCGAATACTATCAGGTTCAAATTTAGCTCATACTCATTTATTAAACAAGCCTAAATAGAGGTTCAGGTTCAGTTCGTTTAGTATTTAAATCGAATTCGAACGAGCATTTTCCGAGTCGATCTTCGAACAGTTTATGAATGACTTGGTCAGCCCCTTTGGCTACTTAGGCAAGAAAAGAAAAGAAAGAGTTGTGCTTTTCTTTTACTAGTGAGAAAAGAAATGACAGGATTAAGCTTTTTTTTTCTCCAGCAATAAAAATAATTTTACTCCCTCCGTCCCAAAATGGATGTCCAAAATTACTATTCACGCCTCTTGGAAAATCATCTAGATTTCTTATGCTATGATGAATTATATATGCAATATGGATCTTGTTTGATAGATCTTGCTTAGTTTTATAAAATAAAGTTTTTAAAATCGTAAAAAATATTATAAACCAAAAAACTGGCTTCTGTTTCTCCAGGAAAACCATATTTACGTTCTTTCACATCTTTGGACAGTGCGTGCGCTGCTTTGCGCCATTGATTTTCTTTTTATTTATCGATCGTTGAAGATTAATGAAAATATCTTTTGTCAGTCTTCAACTATTGTTTTTTTCCCCATAAATTTCGTATTTGATTGGATTGCGAATTCACATCCAATGAAGCCCTGAAATATGGTGAGGAACTATGTATATATACATACATATGGATTCACCTTTGGAGACAAGCCGCAATGCCCTTATTTATTTTCTTGTTGCTTTTATTAATTGGCACAAAATTTGGGAGCCGATCTGATGACACATATTCTGAATTGTCATAAATGTTATGTTCACCATGTTTTAGTCATTATAATAGCGGTTACCATGTTTTCTCGTGATTTCAATACTTGGGACCATACTACCAGTGAATATTCTTAGTCAACGCCACATTTTTTTTTGGTAATTTTCTTTTATAGAATTAGAAGGATTAATGTTTTTGGATTGGAAGATGACACAATTTTGTGAGTCAAATTCTCTAATTTCTTGCCTTGTTCACTAAGGGAAAAAAAAATGTTTCAAAAAGTAAAAAGAAAATCAGTACAGTATATGCGAAGAATTCAAATAATCAGACTCTTTCCTAATCCATCAATGCATAGAGTTTCCTAATGCATGGAATGGTAAATTCCCTTCTTCTCCGATTCTGGTCAGGATTCGGATTTCACATTATAAATCTCAAAACCCTTCCTCATCACATTCACTGACTCGAACGTACCTGAAGCATTTCTCCTCCCAAATGTCGTCCAAGAAAACCAAATCCTCGGAAACTTTCTCTAATGGAGACCGGATATCGGGTTTTCCTGAACCCGTCATCCACCACATCATGTCATTCCTCCCATCGGGAGACATTATCCGGACCGGGTCCTTGTCGAAAACCTGGCACAGCCTCTGGAGCAGCTACCCGAATCTCGACTTTGATCAGACCGCCTTCAAACAAGCGTTTCCCACTCTTCCCGTCAAGGAAAAACTAGGCTTGTTCTTATCATCCGCGAACCGGTCCCTCCAACGCCTCGAACAGAGGTCCATGAATATTCACAAACTTAAATTCCACGCGGTCGTTCAGGATCCGCATCCATTCGATTTGTATGTCATTGGAGCGTAACGTACAAGAGTTAGACCTTGGGATTCAGTGCTACTACAATAAGCGTAATAAAAAGCTACATCGGTACTACTACGATATGCCACGGTGCCTATACTCTGCTAAATCGGTTAAGCGTCTGAAGTTGATGGGATTCGAGGTGGGGTTTATGGATCTTCTTTCGGGTTGTCCTTCGATTGAGGAATTGGTTTTGGAACAGTGTAAAGTATCGGAGAAGGCTGGGAAATTATCAAGTCATAAACTTGTGAGATTTCACGTCAAGCTTCAGGTCTCTGATGTGTTTAATAGCATTGAGTTGGACGCATGCAATCTTCAATCCTTCCAGTATGATGGTGAGTCATTCTTATACTACTTCTATTTATTCAACTGCTTTCTGTTAAAAAGATTCATGCTCTTATACTTGGGAAAATCTAGGGTACACGCCTCCGTTAAAAAAATTTGTACCACATTTTACGAATTTTTGTGACCCTGAACATGAATTTTGTGGTTGTTGATTTACGAGTTTTGGGGGTTACTTTTACGAATTTTTGATCAAAAAAGACACTCCAGGCAAAAAACAGAAAAGACCGGTCTTGATTATGTACAAAACCCAGGTTTGTTTTTTTTGGTTTTTTGTTTTTCGCCTTAAAGAAACCTCCATATCCGAACCCACTTACATCTAGCCTATGAAACATATTTTCAGTGTATTCAATCACCAAGAATGGAACAATAATGACACCGTTCCTCATCCAGAGAACTTGCACCATCAATCTCTCTACATGTATATCCCTCAGAAACCTCTCCCTCACGAATGCGAAAGTCTCAGACCAGTGGTTGGAACATCACCTTTCCAAACTTGTTCATCTCGAGGATCTCTCACTGAAAGGTTGTTGTGGGTTGAAAAGAGTGAGAATTTATCACAAAAAGCTAAAAGGACTGCGCTTGCTTTCATGCTGTTTGATGGAGGCCAAGATCGATTGTCCAAAATTATGTCGTTTTGCATTTGACGGTGGAATGCCACATATCGCATCCTTGAATACCTCGGGGTCTCTAGTTGCTACACTTACTTCGTACAAGGGAACAGACGTTGGATGTTTCGCCCGATTTAGGAGACATCTTGGATTGTTTGGCCATTGCAAGACCCCTCAAAATCGTCTGTGATTCCTACAAGGTATATGTTGGATCCTTTTTTCTTTACTCTCAAATTTTCGGTGCGATTCAACTAGTTCTTTATTTGCTCACGATGGGTAATTTTGTTTTTCAAGGACTTGGTTTTTCCTGAAGAAGTGAAGGAGAGTTGTATTCCTCCATTGCTTGACCTTAAACATTTGAAGATCAAATGTATCTCTTCTTCAGTAGATTATACTCAATTGTTGGACAGCTTGCTCTGGCTTTCACCTCATCTGGATATGTTGCTCCTCACTTCACAAGATGGAAAGCGTCGCTTGAAGGTATGAAATGGAAACCTCTTTTTTTTTTTTTCCTTTCAATTTCGTAACAAAGTTTGTTCACATTCAGAGCATGAAATTTAAATGGCATGAAAGAATAATGTTGCAGACATAAGAGGCATGGAATTTAAATACATGATGACGTAGTAGAGAGGCCTAATCCAAGTTTTTTTGGTACTATGTACTACTAGATTCAAGTCCCATATGACATCGCTTATGGGGTATGCATGGCCAATATGTCATGGCAACACGAATGCTCATCCCTTATCTCCTAGAAAATGTTTTCGTTGATGTCCTCCTCACAAAATTTGACGTTACGTAATTTCTGAGAGTACCGCGTGAAAATGTCCCGGGGTACTCTAATTCTTTTATTCAATGCTTTCAATTTTGTTTTAACACATATGATGTTGATTCATAGATCTGCGCTGGAACTTGACAAGAAAGAGAAATTTATTTCATTAAATTTTCTTTGCAGTTTGAATATAAGAAGATTTCTGAAGGGAAAGGTGAGGAGGATTTCGGCGGTTGCTGCAGAGCATACCCTAAAGAGTGTTGGCGGCACTACTTGGAGAGAGTGATAATTGACGTCGTTTATGATGATGTTAGAAAAAGTGATGACCCGAAAAACTTCTTGAATTACTTCCGTGAGAATGCAAAAGGATTGGAATTAATTCAAGACGACTCGAGAATCTATAAAGTAGTAGAGTTTTGAACAGTCAATGATTCTACCATTATAGAAGCACGCGCTATCATTTTAGCTTTGCTTTGATATTGGTGCAGTGAGTTTCCCTACAGATGATTATGCAGTGCTGATGGCAATACTTCCTTACACAAGTTTATTAGCCTATGTAGATATCTATTTTTGGTACCAAGAAAAGATCATGGAGAAAAGAAAAAAAATCATTATGTGTACTTCAGTGTAATATAAATTTGGAAGGAGGAGAATATTGGAAACTCCAGGAGCCAAATTTTGTTGATCTGTTGTGCAATCTAAAGGATGTCAAAATCTACAACTTCCTGAAGAATCTTAAAGTACCTGAAAGCAAGAAACTGAGTACATCCGAGGACTTCCTTGCGCATCTACAAAACGATATGAATTTTCTGAGATTCCTGCTGAAGAACTCTAAGGTGATGGAGAGAGTGACCATCACAGCCTTTTAAGGATGTTAAATTTAGCCGCAACTCGGAAAGTAATAAAATAAAGCTATTGGTCCAAGTTACTCAGTAGTTGCTAGCATTCCCTAGAGCCTCTCGAGCCGTTCAAATATCTTTTAACTGAAACTAAAGGGAACAATTTGCAGTTGGCCAGTCATAGCCCATGTAAAAATTTGCTCCCTGCCAGTTCTGTCTTGATACCAATATCTTTGATTCAGATGTCTCAGTTATGGCTCCAACTTTGTACTTTGTTAACTACTTGGTCTAGTTTTCTTCTTAGTCCTCTTTGTAGCGTCGTCTTTTTGGATTTTGCATTCAAATCTGTGTGTTTGTCGATGATTTTATATCTGTCTTTGATAAAAGTTGAAGCTTTTGAGATAATTGGCTTTTGTTTTACGATGGCAGGAAATATTTTGTGCACTCAAGTTATGAGCCAATATCAAAACTATTTGCAGACGTGTTTTGATTGCCCTTATTAATATGATGTTCTAAGATTCAATTTGTTACTATTTGTGTTCAGTATTCTCTTTTCGAGGAGGCCTTAATGTGTGGCCTCTCATGGCAAGAGATCTTTTAAAATGCAGAAATAATTGTCTTGATATCCGGAACTGCAAGATTATGTATGGTGATGCATAGATGATATATCAAAAGATTATCACCATATTATACAATTCAGATTGTATGGCTTTACACTTAGCTTCCTTCACATTTTCCGGCCAACATAAATAGATTTTTATGATATGCTGTTACTCCTGCTTTCAAATTTTGGCTCTACCACTGCTCTCACGTGCCATAAACTCTTACGCAATCAATCCATATGGGTCCTTGCTTTAAATTGACCCTCCGCTAATTATCTACAATGGGATGAGTCAACGCTTACCTGGAGCGCAACTTGTAGAAATCTCCATGTCATAAGCCTCTTCAATCTTACCTTCACATGCAAAGTCAAATCCTACGTGGATTTGACAAGAATGAATTTGCTTCAAAATTGATTATGGGCCAAATGCAAAAGTGCCTTTTGGAGTATCAAAAATAGCATATCGAGGTTTGTTAGATCAAAATAACCAAAATGTGGACAAAGTGTGATCTCAACACGGAGAAATTCAAAGCTACGTACGAATCTGATTTTGACATTGACAATTAGCTTGATACACCTTCTAAGTTACAGTTAAAAAAATTCTTTTCAGACTCATGTTTGCTGAGTATACGAGCTACATATAGATCCATTTGTTCAACAGAGCCCGATATATTCTCCTTTTGTTGTACCCAGCCTAAAATATCTGAGCAACAATCTCTTTAACCCACCACTTCTTGATTTAAACACATACCTAATTGACTAGTAGTCAGATTTTCAGTTAGTATGAGCCGACCTCAAACGAGTTTTAGTGAGTTGCTTGATTTTTATACATCAGTAGACACTAGTCTGATGAACAGAATGGTAACTTGTTTGTGTTTGATCCCAAAAGCTTAACGAGGTTGCAAAAAATGTTAAAAGTTTTGTTTGCTTAACTAACAAACTGAATTTACCCAAAAAAACTAACAAACTGACCTTGGACGAAGTTTTAACGAACGGGTCCGAACTTTGAAACTCTCAGCTTGCTTACGCTTAGTATACAGTATACACCCTATGGTGCGGAAAATTACACACGAGATGGGTGCAGTTGTTAAAGAAGAACAAACAAAAGACATGGAGTTTTGTTCACCCTCTTTGGGCGAGGGTGAACAAATTTGGACTCCCGGCCAAATATCCTGGTTCACTGGATATGTACCCATCAATGTGGGTTCTCATAACCTGAGACAAGGGGGTAAATGCATTCATGGACACAGTCAAGCAATTACTAGTATGTAGGGAACCAAAGCGTCAGTTGCCGTGGGGAAGTTCAACCATTTTGTCGGCTGTATGTACAAGTGCTCAGTGTTTCTGGCTCTTTACTGGACTAATTAATTAACTACTAGTTTGTATCCAAAAACGTGTTAAAAGCAGAGGAGACGGTCATTAGAAATGGAGTCTACTCCAGTATTTGCCTCTTCTAGTCTTCTAAAATCCTAGCTTTTTCCTATACAATTTGTATCCAATACTTCATAGAGTCGTTCAGTTCCTTCAACTACAGTTATTTCTGGGATTTGCAAGGACATGGAGGCAACAACGAAAAAGCAGCGAAGGATATCTAAGAAAACTCACACAAACCTAGAAGAGAAACCTGATCCTCTGATGAGTTTACCGGAAACTTTGCTTCACCGCATTCTGTCATATTTAACAGTGAAGGATGTTATCCGGACAAGTGTTCTTTCAAGGAGGTGGAGATGCGTATGGTTGTATGTCGCTTGCTTAAAGTTTTCTCCATTGAAAATGTCAAGATCTAAAGAAGTAGCTTTTATCAATCAGTCCTTGCTTCTTCACAAGTGTCCGGCACTTCAAAAGTTCAGCCTCACTTTCGTGCAATACAACGAAGAACCTCACCATGTTGATTCATGGATTTACTTTGCAAAAACCCGCAACGTCAAAGAACTCAATCTTGACTTTCGTAACATACGTAATGTTCCACATGTATGTTGCTACAGGTTGCCCCACTTTCTATTCAGCTCAACATCGCTGACAGTTATGTCACTTGTAGAATGTGGGATACACTTTCCAGTCAAGTTTATTCTCAGTTCCCTTAAAACCCTCTCACTTGAGCAGGTCAAACTTTATCGTGGGACAATTAATGATTTGACAGCTTCTACTCCAATTCTTGAATCCTTATCACTGACAAATTGCGAAAGATTGGCAAACGTTTCTCTCCGTATGTTTTGTGGGAGTACGATGAAGACCTTAAAGATACATGAAAGTGATCATGTCTCTTCCAATTCTACAATGTCGATTTCTGGTGCTTATCTTGCTTCGCTTGAACTTGTTACAAGTATGCCTAGGAAGCACTATGTCATCCACAGAATGAAGTCTCTTGAAAGTGCAAGCTTTAGTTGTAACAAAGTGAACTGCGGGCAATACAAAGCGGACAAGGAAAATATCCGTTTTTTGATTCTCAAGGAAGTACGTCATGTTAAATATCTTAGACTGTGTAGCTGCTACATTCGGGTACAAACATCAAGTCCCTTTAAAGTCGAATTTTAGTTGTCAATTTCTTACTGTGATATTAACTTCCAGAATAAGTTGTCAATTTTTTATCAATATGTGATGTTGGAAAGGCCCCTGAATGGACTCTCGTAAACTTCTTACTTTTCTGCTTAACTGTGTTTCCTGTATGCTAATGGCCAGGCTCTGTGCTGTAAGGAGGAGCAAAGTCTAAGCCTGTCCTTCAATACAACATACCTAGCAATAAAGACCGATCTGATGAGAGGAGAGCTACCAGGAATTAGCTACATGCTAAGGCATTCGCCAAATATCGAGACTCTAACTATCAGTATTGACAAGATTCAGGCCAAAAAGGTGAGTTACGACTTCTGATTTTTTGGTCAAATTTCATGTTGTCGTACATTAATTACCATCGTGTGTGACATGCTAGATTAATAATTTTCAGAGCAATGATAATTTGGAAGATGGAGAATATTGGAAACTCCAGGAGCCAAAATTTGTCAACATGTTGTGCAATTTAAAGGATGTCAAAATCTACAACTTCCTGAAGAACCTTATAGTACTTGAAAGCAAGCAAATGATTACACCTGAGGACTGCCTTGCACATCTACAAAACGATATGACCTTTCTGAAATTCCTGCTCAAGAACTCTAAGGTGATGGAGAAAATGACCATCACAACCTTTAAGGATGTTAAATTTGGGCGCAACTCGGAAAGTAAGAGATTGAAGTTGATGTTCCAGCTTACTCAGGAGTTGCTAGCATTCCCTAGAGCCTCTCAAGCAGCTCAAATATCTTTCAACTGAAAATATAGGGGCTAATTTGCAAAAACATTTACTCCCTAGTTAAGTGGCGGCTTGATACAAGTATTCTGAATGCAGATGTCTAAATTATGGTTGTATCAATATCTAGTGGTTCTGCCTACTTTTTCAAGTACTTGGACCAGTTTTTTGCGTCTTCTCTATAGCTTTGTCTTTGTAGATTAGTGAATCACATATGTGTAGGAGTTTTGCTGCAGCAGTGGTGGTGTTTGGCTCTTGATTTTATATCCTGTAATAATAGATGTAGAAGCTTTTGACATAGTAATTAATATGGTTTTCTAAGATTCGATTCGTTATCATTTATGCTCAGTATTTTCTTTTGGGGACGCGTTAAGAATTGGAGCTAGCTCGTGAGATAGATAGATGGATTCGCGCGTTTTGCTCTCAGAAAGAAAGTTAAGGTTCTTGACCTTGATTTTAGGTCATGTGGAACAGCTCACCCTGCAGAATACCATAACTTGCCCAACATTGTGCTCACTAGTGATATTCTTAAAGAGCTGAATCTGGTTTATTGTCGTGTGGAACCACGTGAGCATATTCGCTTGCGGTCACTCAAATCATTTGTCTCTCGATGGTCTACCGTTAAGTGACGACTCTGATTGAAATATTATCTGGTTGCCCAATGCTTGAGAGTTTGTTCATCTACAAGTGTTGTGGATTGCATAAGCTGAACTTCACATCTCTAAATCTAAAGAACGTGGTGATTGACCTCAGCAGAGATGACAGGTCAAGGGTAGAAGTTTCTTGCCCCTATGTACATCACTAGATATCTCAGGGATAGAGCTCATCGATCAGTCTAATGTGTCATCTGTAGTTGATGTTGTTCTTGACTTCGGTTCTTCAATTGAGCTCGTCGTGAATATCATGAGGTCAAAATGCTTTTTGAGCAGTTATGTGATGCCGGGGTCAGTACACTGTTTACAAGGACTATTCTGGTATGGTTGTCTCTCCTTAGTGAAGTTCACCATTATGCACTAGTTTTTCTTCAGAAACTCAATTAATCATTCCTTTTGAATTGGTCTTGTGAAGTGAAAACATTAACTGTGACAGGACAAGGTTCTAGTTGTATTGATTGTATTTTGGCCTGCATGAATCTTTCAATACCAGAATCCTGTGGTGACTGAATCTAATGTCTATCTCCGTTATTGTATTGAAGCTCAGGAGCCAATATTAGTACCTTATGCTATCATGGCTCTCTTCATGACGGAACCTTAGTGTGGGGCTACAATTTCTCCAACAAAGCCTGTGGCTCGATTGCACCACAGCAAGTCTTCCTCCTTGTTCTTCGCCTGCGCACTTCAACGAACGCGTTAGCACCGCCCTGGACTGTTTCGTCCAGTACGGTACTCCGACGATCAAGTTAGTTTTCGAGGGAGAGAATGATCAAAATCAGATCTAGGGTTTTTGGGTTAGAGTG